>RPFO01000744.1:0-105000 GCA_009746045.1 Mesostigma viride | reverse complement strand
GGCATGAAGTGAGTACGTAGGACTGAAAGCATCTGTTCATTCAAGCATTTATAAAGTCTGCTGGTCCTCAGATCAGAGATCCCCTCACCACACAGTTGTGGATACAAACAAGTCATTACGGACGTGTTTAAAGGGTAAGTACAAGCTAGGTCAGTCTTATAGGCCAAAGAGGGCTGTACCACAGTCTTGCTGGTCAGCTGTACATGTCACTGTATGAATAAAAGTGAATATTCCTATAGAGAGTGACACCATACCATGTCACTGTAGAACGTGGTTATAATCCCCGACGTGTTGGCGGCAATCTCGGCATCAAGAAAGGCGGTGGCATCAACAGCCTGTAGAAGCACACCACATGGAAAATAAAGGATCTTGCAAGATAGTTATAGCTGGCAGAAAGAAAAATGTATTGATGTGCATGTTATAAGCTAGCTGCATCAGACAAACTCATCATATGAGGCCATTAACGCTAGTAGAGTGCGGACCATTAACTAGTAGAGTGCGGTTCGAGGCTGCCAGGAGGGCCTGCAGGCCGGGTAATCAATTGCATCTAGCCGACGCGGATCAGGAAGATTATAATATTTGCAATCGACGTTGACATTAATATATTATTATATTATTATATTCCAACAGGGAGGGGCCGGCCGGAGGGATAAAATAGGGGATCCATCATGCAAGGGGGTGGTGGTGCAGCCGGGAAGCCGGGGAACTCTGTCCGAGCGCACATATGTGTGCCACGAAACGTGCATGTGCGTTCTCTGTTTGTGAAAATTAAGAAGTCTTCGACATTCTTCAAGCGTATACGTACAATCGGGTCTTCTAGCAGTTAGTAAGGCATAGCTAAGCAATTTCATGTGGGCATGCAAGGTTTCATGCGGGCTTTACATACCTTAAAAACTTCGACTGGTGCGTATTCATTTACATGCAAGTTACGGTCCCGCATTGCTTGCTGAACGCCAGCGCGAAGCTGGAACCCCATTAGGGTAGTGGACTCGCGAGAATGCATGACAAAAGAGAAGGCCAGGTTTTGCCTGTTAAAACAAGGGCAGAAAAAGTCGGTCGCGTTATTGAAGGCTGTTCCACTGTGGGCACTGACGCGGTCAACCATATCTCCGATGAACCCGAGTACTGTGAGCAGGGCCAGGCCGCATTTTAGGCGCTTGTCACGTCCGGCCTTGCAGAGTACTGCCGGTGCAGCCATGGTTTAATTACTGGCATGTAACTCGGAACTTACGTACACATAATTAGCTGACTCCTCCGCGTTGGAAACCTAAGCTCATGCGCGTGTAGCGCAGCTCGCCATTAAATTTACGTAGTGATTGATCTGGAGACAATGCCACTTATAAATTGCCAACTGGCCAGTTGAGTTTCGACTCGCGACAGTTGCTGTAGTTGCGACCTTGCAGCAGTGCGCGCAATGCATGCACAGCAAGTCAAGTTTACCGGCAAACCATCAGGCTCGACCAGCCTTTGTCACGTGGATGAGTTGAGTTTATTCCCGCACGTGGAGGAGGAATGAGGATATTCGAGAATGCGAGGATGACGTGGATGAGTGGGAGTGGTGAGGATTCTGAGAATGCACACATAATGTTGTCGAATCTGACACGGGCATTAACTACGAGGTCAACTATTGACCGAGTTACATAAGTCGATCTCTGCGAGGCGACAGAAAAAATGCACGGAAAAATTTTAATGGAGAAGAATCTTTTTAGAATCTCGTGTGTCAAGGGGTCTTTTGGCCACGAACAATGACAGCCGCTTCCAGGGTTCAGTTCAGTTGAGTTCATATCTCTAAATTTTCGGGATCCCACGCCGGCAGCGTTTCGGTAACCCAAGTGACAGTTACCAAGTCGTCATAAGTTCACTAGGTAAGTGGCGGTGCTGTGCTACTTGGCAATTCCGTGGGACACAACAACACACAACACCAACAACAGCCTGACAACAGGTTATATTTTTTCGCCACATAATGGCCGTGTTGAATCCAAAGCTACTAGTGACGCCACGCTTGGCCGTGTCAACATGAGTTTCAGCCGGCTCAGCCGGCTCTCGTGCTGTAACTGCTGTTGTGTTCTGGCCCTCGGCCGTTTCCAAAATTGAATATATTGGCGGGAGAGCAAAAGTACTTTTTGGCGAATTAATTAACCTTTTGGCAGTGTGTATATCAGATTTTCAACCCTGCCTTTCAGATTCGGACTCTTTTTGGCATGTCAACAGCAGATTCTGAATGTTCTCATTGAGATCTGTCGATTGCGCTACAGATCTGTACTCAAATTTGGGAGTGGACCCCCCAGAGCTGAAATTACCCAGTCTTGACTTCAGTTGGCCCATTTGCAGCCAAGGGGCCAGCATGCAGCCAGTTTTCCGGGTAAATCAGGGGGGGGGCAGAAAAAAAGTTTTTGGAACATAGGCCGAAAAGTTTTTGGAAGCCTAAAGCAACCAACCAACCCTTGCGCGGCCGCCGGCCGATGTAAAGCCTGAACTAACGATACTAGAATTCTACTAGATTTTACTAGATTTAAACAAGTTCTACTACAATAAACATGATTTCTACTAAGTTTTACTGCTGATTACTAGCTTTTACTGCCTATAATTACTTCCAATGCCATCCTACTTGTACTAAAAACCATGTCATTAGTACTAGCCACATCCTCGCCGCATTATTAATTAAAATCATGAACGGCTTGTGTGAATAGTGGCTCCGGCATGGGGCGGGTGTGCACTCACTATGCATGTCGGGTATTAATGTCGATATTTAATAATACCAACTATCTATGCTTCGAGCTGTTGGGGAGCTGGCTTCCTGACACCGCCGACGACGTGGACACCCGCATCGGCCTTGCCTGGGCCAAGCTCCGTTCGCTCACACCTTACTGGCGCTCGAAAGGCCTGGACGGGCACCGCAAGCGCATGCTCTTCAAGGTCCTCGTCCTCACGGTGCTCACGTATGGCGCCGAGGCATGGACCCTCCCACCCAAACTGGCAGCTCGGCTCGACGGCACAGTGTACAGGATGCTCCGGCAGGTCCTTAACGTAGGTTTTTCCGAGCGTCCGTCATCCGAGTCTTTGTATCATGGCATGCCTCGTGTTTCGGACGAGATTAGGCAGCGTAGGATAGCATTTGTAGGACACCTTGCCCGCACCAGCCAGGTCGACACCACCCTTGGTCTGGCCGGCCCCCAGCGGCTTGGACAGCCGGGGCGGCACATTCTGACCTGGCCTGGCCCCGCGGACATTCCCAAAAGGGTAGGGAAACCTGTCACCAACTACGTTCAGATGTTGCTGGACGACCTAGTGGTCCCAGCCCAGTTTGAGCACCGCATCCACTCTCTCTCCCGTCTTTGGACTGCCATGCAGGACAAGACGCGGTGGAAGAAGATTGTCAAGGCGCACACGCCCGACCCTGTGGGCAAGCCACCTCCCCCCAAGCGGAGGAGGCGTTTTGATGAGTAGTGTAGTTAGGATTTTCTAGATAGAGTTAGGATAGTTCGATCACGCGGCTTCCTCCACCCCATCCATCATGAAATATGTGCTACATGACCCCCCCACGGAGGCATGTTATAATTTAATTTAATTTAATTTAATTTAACTATCTATAGCGGTTGTCTCAATTTAATAATACCGGGGTGCACACCGGGGTGTGGCAGGGCTGTGTGCTCTCCCCATATCTATTCATCATTATGGTGGACTATATTATGCGGCGTGCACAAGCCCGCTTCGCCCGGGTGGAGGGGCGCCCGCCGGCCGGGGATCCAGATCACGGAGTACGCCAGCTACGGCGGGGTTGACCCACCCTACCGCCTGAGCGATCTGATCTACGCTGATGACACGACACTCGTGGAAACCCCAGAGTCAGCCCAACTGTGGCTAGACAGCTTATCACTGGAAGCGCGGGCGGTGGGGCTTATGATCAGCAAGAAAACGGAGGTCATGGCCATCGGCTTCCCTGCTGGGATAGCCCCACCCACCCTCCTCTTGCTGGACGGCAGCCCCGTCCCCCCGGCGACTCGCTTCAAGCTCCTTGGCAGCTGGCTTCCCTCCACGGCCGACGACATCAACACCCGCATTGGCCAGGCCTGGGCGGCCCTCCGCCGCCTCGACAGGTTCTGGACCTGTCGCTACCTGAGTGAGCGACGCAAGCGCATTCTGTTCAAGGCCCTTGTCCTCAGCATCCTCCTTTATGGCTGCGAGGCGTGGACCCTGGACCAGGCGCTGAGCCAGCAGCTTGATCGACGGCACCGTCACTCGAATGCTCCGTCATATCCTTGGCGTCCGCTACCCAGTTAACGCCGCACCCGGGCCGAGCTCTACTGCGAGCTCCCTCTTGTCACCCATACCATCCGACACCGCCGCCTCCTCTTTGCCGGCCATCTTGCCCGCACAGACCAGGTGAATACCGATGTGGGCCCTGCCGGGGGGCTTAAGACGGGCCAACCAGGTAGACACCTCTTCCTATGGCAGGGTCCCCTTGTCCCATCGCAACCCACTGGCAAACTTGCGCGCGCCGGGCACCGGCGCGGCGCGACCCGGACCTATGTGACACAACTGCTTGAAGATGCAGGGCTTCTGGGACTATCCGTACTCCGCGCCCGCATGATTGACAAGGAGAAATGGGCTGCCATCTGCGATAAGCACCTTCCCGAGGGGTAATAATGCTCCTGTTTTCTCCCCACGGGCCCCGCGGCCCGTTGCTAGCCAGGGTAGAAGTCCGCAGGTGGAGGTTATTGGTCCTGAGGATAGCCGCTACACTACCGCCTCGTCTGCCATTACAGTAGAGGACAGCTCGGATGAGGATTACATCCCCATCTAGTGCTTAACGGTTGGGGGATGATGCAGACGATATTTGTTTAAACTTTTGTGTAATTATTTTTCTAATGAGATTAGCATACCGGGTTGGCAAATACGTGTGCGGGGTATAATACGTGGACTTAAAATACGCGTATTATACGTGGGGGGTATAAAATACGCGGCGGTAAAACACGCGACAGTTTTTGTGGTCCAATTGTCCGGCAGTCACCCAATTAGCACGCTCCTTGATGATGGTCATGCAGTTATTGCAACTGAAATTTGGTGTATATGCTTATTTATTAACATCTTCCATTTATGCCCTGGAATCCTATCTGATTATGATTTGTTAAATGCAGGGGGGAGCAGGCTGCAACGGGAATAGTAAGGAATCAATTAATTAATTGATTGTAAGGAAAGCCATCCACTATATAATGCATGAGAGGACATAAGACACAACTTCCGAGAAGGAGGGGTGACGTGCCCTCCTTTGTACTGGATCATGCCGGCCACCATCTGCTTGAAAGAGGCGCTCTCAGCCGCATTGAAGGCAATGCCGTTCTCGATAAAAAATTCGGCAGCCAGCAGCTGGACACCTTTCTCGTCGACGGGAACCAGCCATTTGGTGATGCTCAGCTGGCCTTTGCTGGGAACCGACGACTAAGTCAGCCGGCGCAGCCCCTCCCATCTCCGCCATTGCCCTGTTAAAATTGTGCTGCTTCTTGGCGTCTGACTGCTGCGACTTGTTGTTATACATCCTGAGAAACCTGCTCCGGATATTCGGTGGAATTTTGTCGCAGGGTAACATCCCTTCGATCCCCTGCGATTCCGGCAAAGTGTGCACGGACTCGGAATACGCTGATTGCCCCCGCCCCGTATGAGAACTTCTTGTTGCAAAATGAGCAGAACTTATTCGACACAAACTGCGTTTTGTTACTAACAGCATCTGTGACTGCTTCTTTCTTCTCGAGAACCAAATCCTATTCAGGCCCTTTCTTCTTCATGGCTGCAAATCGAAAATGGCTGCACACTGTCGCACAGTCGCACTGGCCTCGTCGTCGCTATATTGCATTACACCGTCAGTAGCACAGCTGGCATTTGCTGGCACACTGTTATTATGCGTTATGTACCTAGTCCTAGCTGTCTCCTACCGGCCAAACATTTTTTTTTTCCGGGTAAATGGGTATTTTTATTAACCAATAGGAATATCATTAGGTACCGGCCAAACATTTTGCAAGGCTTGCGCTTAATGAAAAGAACTGTACGCATCTACTTCTAGTAGTAAAAATCTCAAGTGTGCAGTGAGCGCGCCGCGCCCAGAACCTGGGCACCGCGCCAGTGCCCGCTGCCCGCTGGTACCCCCGAAAAATTCTAAGTCCAAACCGCGTAGTCTGACGTAAAATACGCGTAAAATACGTGGAGGCCCAAAATATGCTTTATCCCGCATTTTATCGCATTCGTACGGCGTACAGACCAACCCGGTTAGCATAGTACTCCGTGGCATGCCTTTGCGCATGACACGCAAGTACTTACTTACTTACTTACTTACTTACTGTCTCAATTTGTATGTGGTTGGGGCATGCATGGCGTAGACCTATTTACTTATAGTCTCACACATGTGAAACAAAAACACAATATGCATGGATCCATGCCTACATCACTCCCCACAAATGGGGTCGCGTGCTCGTTACTTCATAGATAAATAATTCATGGCACATGAATGTACAGCATGCAATACACATCACCTAAAATCGGTCCGTCCGGTTACATGAGATCCTGGGAATTTTGGCGCGAACGCGTCGCGTTGAGGACGACGGGACCAGAAAAATTCCACCTCGCATGGCTGTCGACCCTATGTCCGCCGGAATATCAGTCAGAAGTCAATTATGCATGCTCAAGCCTCAATTATGCATGTCGCTGCGATGGATGCAAACGACGCGTAAACTCTCCTACTTTGCGATGATGCATGGTAGATATTACTCGCGTATGTTCATGCGTCAAAATAATTCGCAAACTGCATGAGACGCTGATTTTTTGTGTCGGCCAGATCTGGAATTGGCAGCGAAAATGCATGTTTATTAATTGTGGGGGAAACTTTTTTGTTGGAAGCTCACAATTCCCAAAAGGTCGAATCCGAATGGGCTTCAATTAAGTCTACTTTCACGAGCGCTAATCAGTTTTTCGAGAAACGAATCACATTTTCCAGGCTGTCGCATTACCTGCCGGCAGGTCAGATTTTGCTGTTTTCAGTGACGTTTACGACCGTCCTTGCTTGATGCGTTTCTTCCTTTTTTTCGGCTCACGGCATGGCGGGGCTTGTTCCAACATGCCTGCGGAGGTGTAAGCTGTGTAGCCATGATTTAAAAGTCACATATTGCTCTCGCGCCACCATCTGTTACTGCTCGACACTGCAAGAAACACACTAGGAACTCAGATCTGAGATTTTTCTCAGTTTTTCTCAGTTTTCTCAGTTTTCTCAGGAAGGCTGCCTGAGATTTCCTGAGATTTCCTTAGATGTCCTGAGATTTCCTGAGATTTCCTGAGATCAACTGAGAAAAATCTCAGTTTTCTCAGGAAAACTGAGAAAATCACCTGAGAAAACTGAGAAAACTGAGAAAAAACTGAGATCAGCCTGAGAAAGTCGCCTGGCCTGAGATTTTTTTTTCTCAGGAACGAAATTTCTCAGGCGCCCGGTTTTTTCTCAGGTTGCTGCCTGAGAAAATCTGAGACTGAGAATATCTGGGAAACTTAAGGCCTGAGAAAAACTGAGAAACCTCATGCACACAGAGAAATCGCATTCATACCACGCAACCAGAAATCACTTTGATTACAAATTATAATAATTTCTTGTGCAGTTGGAGTACAGCTCTTCAAGTTTAATAAGAACATCAATTTCAGTCACTAGACGAGTTGCTACAATCTGCTTCAGCGTAGCTCACTTTTCCATACGCCCTTGCACTTCTCCTCGTTGGTGCAAGGTCGCCCCGGCTAGGTTCAGCCACATTCTTGTGCTGCCTACCCCCTCTCCCCCTCTGCCCACGATTCCCCCGCGTAGGTTCAGCCGCATACTCGCGGCCATCGCCACCACGGGCAGAATCAGCAGCATTTTCTGCTGCAGGCTGCCTCCTTCCTCTCCCCCTCCGTCCACGCTTCCCCGTGCAGGTTCAGACGCATTGTAGCTGCATGGGTCATCACTGTCGCTGCTAGGTGGAGCCACATCCTCTTGGCTACCATTATCACTGCCGCTGCAGATGGAGGAATCAGTTTCTGCTGCAGGCTGCTTACCCCTCCTCTTCCTTGGTGCAGGCATGCCATCCTCGCTGCCACACTAGGAACGGAGTGTTGACAAACTTTGACAATCGTTTGTCAAGAATTGTCAAATAGTTCTAGTGTGACCCGCTGGCTTCACACAGCCAAAAAAAAAAAATTTTAAATCAATTTTTGGCGGTAGAGAGACCATGGAGGGACTGCCCGCTGCCCGCTGTAGACGCATACTGTAGTTCGTAGAAGCGTACTCCTTCGCTGCACTCCGGAGAGGAATCGTGACGGACTGACGGTCTCCTTCGCTGCCTTCCAGAGAGGAGGCCGCTAAAGCGGCCGCTCGCTTCGCTCGCTGGGAGCTTTGCGCGGATTGGTTGGCAGTTCTTCCGTGCGCTTGGCGCGGATTGGTGGTCAGTCAGTCCGCCCCTTCTGGATTGGCCGCGTACTCGGTGATGCCCTGAATAGTGTCGGATTACCTTACATTGCCAAATTAGTAATATAGATTCTTGACATATCAACTGACATGACCTTGACAAACCTTGACAGAACTTGACAAAAGCTTGACATGATAACATCAAAGGCTTGACAAACCTTGACAGAATGTTGAAAGGTTGACAAAACCTTGACAATGGCCGGGCCCACTTCAAATGTTCCGAAAAGTGTGACACTTTTGGTCGTTTTTTTGACTTTTTCGACGATCGTCACTCTGCAGAGTGATTCGTCGTGCGAAATCGTGCGAAATTGTGCGAAATTTGCTGAAATCGTGTGAAATTTGCTGAAATCGTGCGAATTTGTGCGAAATTTGCTGAAATTGTGCGAAATTTCATGTGAAAAATGTCGACGGTAAAAAATTTTGATGTGCACAACGTGTGTGAATTCATGCGAAATTTTGTCAAACGTCACTCCCCAAAACGACCCTTGGTTGAAATCCATGCGAAATTGTGCGAAATCATGCAAAATTGTGCGAAATCGTGCGAAATCGTGCGAAAATGTGTGAAAATTTTGCGAAAATCACGCGAAAATCACGCGAACTCGTGCGAAATTTTATTTTTTTTTTGCAAAAATAGCGAAAAAGTGTCACACACTTGGCTTGGACGGCGGAACATTTGAAGTGGGCCCGGCCCAATCTTTGAAATATCAACATATCAACACGGAAAAAAATGTCAATACACTGACAAACCAAGGTGATGTGTCAAGAAATGTCAAGACGTTAACAAACGAAGGCCAAAAAAATTGTTAACATGACAAAATGTCCACAAATGTTAACATGACAAACATCAACATGACAACCAAAGGCGTAGCAAACTGACAAATCAACACCACGCACAGGTAAACTTATTTCATTAAAATCAACAAGTTCAAAAGACCACCTAAACCAAGTCATCATCATCATCATCATCAAAATCAACATGGCTGCTACCTTGCTGCCTGAATTGCGGTTTTCTGCATTACATTAGCATGACAAACTGTACTGACAAAACACATGAAGGAGAAGTGCACTCAATCACAGTCCGAGGGTGGCGGGCAAGATGCACAGCCACAAGCATCTTACAAATGCAGTATAACATCCGCGTAGGGCTGTCCCAGCGATCATTGCTGAAATTAATGGACGACTTTCTAGAAATTTACCGCAGGAGACTGTCCAGTGCTACAGCGATGTGATGAGGGCTCAGAGCCTACAAAATCTGTGTCCGCAGGTGCCCTCCCCGCCATGCTGGGCTGGCCGATGTGTGCGCCATGGTTGTGTTAGGTAGATTGCCTGCATGCAAGGGAAACATGCGTTATCCAGCAAAGCAGCAAAGGGAACACACAACGATCTTAAGTGAGATGAATACCCGACGCCTTGACGCGCCAACAACGTTGCATTACCTAAATCAGTTGTGTGTAATGAGACGGCGTGAGAGCACAGCAGTCGCGTGGCTGTTTGTGAGTGATGGCTTGATTTTTGGACCGAGAAAGTGAGATAGTGGAGAGAGAGAGAGAGAGAGAGAGAGAGAGAGAGAGAGAGAGAGAGAGAGAGAGAGAGAGAGAGAGAGAGAGAGAGAGAGAGAGAGAGAGAGAGAGAGAGAGAGAGAGAGAGAGAGAGAGAGAGGGCCTGGTATTCTCACCTAAACTGTCCCTATGTACCTCACAAGATGTAGGGAACTGCGAAACCACAGGAATACCTAGAGAAGAGCGCTTCCTGGCTCACGAAAAACTCGCCGATTGAGTGCTTGACGTTCACGTTTGATAATGCTGAACTGCGTTATCAAATCATCTGCGTTATCAAATCATCATCTGGCAGAGTCACGTCACTTGGTTGGTGCCGGGCCCGCTACAAAAAACGTAGCGGGCCCGGTGATGTCGCTATTACACCACCCGACTTTACATCGAGTCACTGTGAATGATATATATATATGGCTGCCTACAGCACCGCGCATGGTGTCCAAGTAAAATTATGGCGCTGCCAAGGCTGCGTACCTGCCGTTATCGCCTTGGTCTTTGTCACGGTGGCGTTCTCCAATTCACGTGCAACGTCCACTTCCTGTGCCAGCTCTGGCGCGGCGCGTGCCCTTCGGGCTGAATTTCAAATTTCCGCGTGCAGTCCGTTGGAGAGGGGCGCTGCGTCCGGAGTCCGGACTTAGGGAATTCGGAGGCTGCTGGTCGCACAAAAGATCGTTGTTGGCTGTTGAGTGATGTCCGACTGGCACGATGGAGAGGGCTCCATCACATTGGCGACCTCACCAGTGGCCCACATGTACCGACGAGACCTGCATCTCGAGCTTGTCGGCCCTCACGCTGCAGCTGTCGCCATGCGAGACGCCCTGAGACTCTCGGCATGATTTTTCCCGTGCAATATCACGCCCTCGATTCGCAGCAAGGCCCGTCTGCTCCAATATGGCCGACTGCGGGCTGTGCCGTAACAGGAAATGTCCGGGTGATGGCAGGCAGTGCCTACCCATCCCACCGCACGCACCGCGTCAAGCAATATTTCCACTTCCGCTGCTGCTGGGCACCGGGCTACTGCCTACATTTCTTCAATCGCTCCATCGCCTCCTCCATGGTGCCTCGCTCCCTGCGGCCCCTCCGCCACGCCGGATATCCATGGCAATCAAGCCTACCGGCTACCACCATACCGGCCACGAGCCCTTGCTGCACCAAACGAAGTGTGCGGCCCCGAATTAAGTGAAGTACACGGCAGGACTGGGAACCACCTGAAATTACATCGGGGTCTCCAGTGGACTTGGCGTCACATCTTGCTAACGTTGTCACTGTCGGCAGTTGTCAGTTGCTGTTGGTTGTTGCATGCTGAGGGTTGCAGATGTTCTAGGAACAGCTGGTCCAATGTTGCTATGCATGCAGTTACTCTTGCCATTACGTGTGTCCGTGTGCCTCCAACCATCCCGCCACAATGCCAGCACCCTCCACCCCGCTAACTCCCACTCGCCCCACTCCCCTGCCTGTTCCATACCCGCCCCACCCACAAATATACGTCACAGACATCCACATGCCGTTATCCATCCCCACCTGACTACGGACTACTCTCGCCCCCACGCTGAGGTCCCCCACAACACCGTAACACCGCCCTCCTCCCCCAAACCATCCGATGACCCACCCGACCATCCACCTTGAGTCCCCCCAAACCAACCTATCTGACTACCACCCTTCCGTATTACATACACCACCTTCCACACCAACATAACAAACCACCTACTAAACAAACCTACCGCCCCACAACGAGGTTCCCCTACACCACTGCACCCCGCCCACCCCGCCCCCCGCTGCCCCAACATACGATGACTCCACCCCACCATCCACGTGAAGCATAACCATCCACCCCGGCCTCCGGGGCAACCAATCAGCTGTCCACTCAACCATAACTGACACTGCTGCACCGACCACCGGCAAGCCCGCCTACGTACCATACCCAAGCCACCCACGCAACCCAAGCATCCCCAACCCTCACACGAACCTGTGACCTACGCACGAGCTACCTACAACTGCGACTCACAACTACTACATAATCAACCCATAACAATGTCCCCCATGACCCCCGCCAAAGGGGGGGGGTCCCCCCAATAGTCCAACACACACACACACACACACACACACACACACACACTCTACAATACCCAGGACCACGAGTACCCACCCAATTCACCTCCCACAACGGTATCACCCACGAGTCCAGTGCCCCACCCATGTCCACAGCGACACCCCGGAGACTTCACCACGCCCACCGACTGCACGCACGCACACCTAGCTGCACACTCCCACGCACCTACCCTCGCACGCACGCATGCACGCAGCCATCAACCCACCCACCAAGGCACGCCTGCACAAACGCGCACATGCACAAGTGCACGCACACGCACACATAGCTGCACACTCTCACGCACCCACTCACGCATGCACGCCTGCACACAGCCATCAACCCACCCGCCAAGGCACGCCTGCACAAACGCACTCATGCACAACTGCACGCACACCTAGCTGCACGCCTGCACGCAGTCACGCAATGCATGGCAGCATGCCCGCCTTCTATATCATTCTTGGAATATCATGTTGCATATGGCATTATTATCATGTTTGTAAATTTAACTCCTTGCTTTCTGTATGCTTTCTTTCTTTGGGGGATGACTTGATGCAGATCGTGGAGCATACAAGCTCGACGAGAAGACGTACACATCAATATTGAGTGAAACCACCGTTGCTGGGCTCTGGCATGCCAGCTGTTATATGGCCATGAGCCATCAGCTAGCAATCCAGAAATAGGATGAGAGCAGTTTTGAGTCGATGTTTTATATTTTGATGGTATTGAAATGATGAGTCACAGAATGCCACAATGAAACATAAGTTCATTACTATCAAACAGCGTGATGCCATGAATGCCACGCCTAATACCACAAGATGTGCTAATAACGTATTTAATTCATTAATGAATTGTTGGATTTATTGCATGATGGTGTTATGCTTGTTAGAATACACATTCAATTCTGGCAATGGCATGCTTGAGAAAATGCCCTGAGATTTTAAGGGGAGGGGACACCCCTAAAGGGCACTTTTCTGGAAACCATACCTATGCATGTGCTAAAAATCCAATGATGATTGGGGACCATTAATATGATAAAAAAAAAATTTTCCAGCCACTTGGGGGGGGTACTAGCCCCCACAGGGCACCGGTAACGCGCTAAAAATAGAAAAAGACGCTATTCTAGTCACATTTTTCCTAGGGCAGTGGGCAAACATATTGGGACCAAATCATATATTCCCATATAGTTCCCTGACTTTTGAGAAATGCTACCTAATTTTGAGCACAAAATAATCATGTTTACACACATTGATGGATTTTCCCGCAAAAAGGGTACTTTTTTAATGAAAAAAAAAAATTATCAAATCATAAACACATGGAATAGGGCCAAATCATATATTCCCAAATACTAGAGGTTGGGGACATGCAGCCCCAAATTTTCAGGTCATTCTGACAAGCGCAGCCCTATTTGATGGATATTCCTAGATTGCCACCTGTGACGAAGCTAAGGGAGGTTTTAGCTAGTATTTAACCACACTAACACCCCTTTATACATCTAAGCCTCATGAAAACTGGCCAAACCACATACTACCATTCTCTGCACATATGGTACCTCCTATGTTCAAGGTTTGACGCCATTCTGACAAGAACTGCCCAAGTTACAACCATTCCAAGACAGCCACCCATGTAGACGCTACAAGGAAATTAGAGTAACCATTTAGCCACACTAGCACCTCCTTCTTCATCAAAGACATCTGCAAACTGACCAAAGCACACATAATCAACTCTTGCACGCTGACGGCAACGCATGCTCAATGTGGGGGGTCATTGCGACAAGAACTGCTCAAGTTGATGGGTTTCCTATATGACCACATGACAAGGCGCTAAGGACCACTCAGTAAGTTAGTAACCCCACAGTGCCACTTAATATGCCATCCAACATGCACCAAAACCATGCAGAGTATGTTTACAAAGTACAAAGGGGTGGCCACGCACCTCATATGTCTTCATCATCCCTCCAGCATGGCCAGCCTTGTAAATATGTGCATAGCCTTGACGGTGGTAGCCCTAACATGCCTAAGCGGCATTTCCTATGTTTCTCCCAGGTTAGAGTGTAAGGTTGATGCCAACCAAGCTAATCAACACAACAACACCTCCTAAACTGTCCTCCCCGGCATGGATGACAAACTGGGACTATGGAGGGCAAGGAACCAAGTAAGAACATGGTATATATAGCTTGCATGCAGTCATGCATGTCAACCATGGTTGGCTCAGCACATTGTAGTCTTGTCACATCATCATAACAAAGGAAAGCTCAAACAACCATTGGTGCCAGCTATCTACATGCAGTCACACAAATGCAATATCTCCAACATCATCATCACTATAACACTTCCATCCCTGCACGATAAAATGCAAAGAAACCATTGGCGGCCCTTCACCGCATGAGCGCTGTGATGCCGCTGCGGCCTGTGAGGAGAGGGTGCGTCACTCTCAAACAACAAGAAGCGTCCATACGCACAACATCCTTGCCAGAACACGTTTTATGAAATGCCTTATACCTTCCCGAAGAGCTATAGGCTGCGACTGAAGCGGCCCTGATCACGACATCAACGAAAACAATCTAAAGCTGCCAGGTATTCGACAACACAACGGCAAGCGACGGCGAGCTAGCTGGCGGAAACTGCCCAAAAAGAACGCAAAAAACCTCGAACGATGAGCTCATAGAAGAAAGCACCGATAGCAGATAACGTTCGCGACAAATCTATACCTTGCCCTCGTAAATCCCTCGCCCAGGCGCGCAACAACAGCCGTTCTTCCATGGACAGGTCAGACACGCACTGCGCAGGTCTGAACAATTACTTACCGATAATGGCCGAAAATCTGGCAAAAAGCACCAGCTCGGTTTAGAATTCGATGCAACCGATATTAATGCCTGCTTCAAGGTCAGAACAGCCCCCAAAACCGCTATTTTACAGCCGCTATCATGAATTCTATTTCATTCCGCGCGACCAAAAAATTCAGATTACCCCCCATGCCGATGGCATAAAAAAACAACAGCGATATTGTAAACCAGCTGATTTCCGCCACAAACTAACATCATAAACTCATCTCCTTTTAGATTCGAGTAAAATTTTTGCATTTCGCCTGCCCTAGTGTGGTAGTTTCGCCTGAACGCAGTCGCCATGGCCACTTCCGCAAGGGGTGCGCGCACCGTGCACGTGAAATTTGTGACCTTCGGCTCCGGCGCGAATTTTTTGGCGCCAAAAAATTCGGGGGTGTCCCGTCCCCTTAAGCGCCTGAGAAAATGCCCTGAGATTTTCAGCCTGAGAAAAAAAAATCTCAGTGTCCACGTAAAATCTCAGTTTCCACTTAGCCCTGAGATTTCCTGAGATTTCCTGAGAAAAAGCCAATTGTCTCAGGCCAATCTCAGGAAATCTCAGGTCACTTTCTCAGGAAATCTCAGGAAATCTCAGGAAAATCTCAGGAAATCTCAGGAAATCTCAGGAAATCTCAGGAAATCTCAGGAAATCTCAGGAAATCTCAGTTTTCTTCTCAGGAAATCTCAGGAAATCTCAGGAAATCTCAGTTTTCTCAGAAGCGAGTTCCTAGTGCACTGGTTGCCTGCTCGCAACGCAAGCACCAGCACGACAACGGTGCCCTAATCCACATCCAGGCGTGTATTTCCGAGAAAAGCTTCAGGCTTTTGTCGCGGCATAATTTCAGTGTTCCAAGTCGTTCACCGCTCCCCGAAATAGTCTTATGACTCGCTTTTATAGCATTGTGGGCTTGCGTCCGCCATCTCCGCCGGGTGCTGACACGAGATGTTCGCGCTGAACCTGGACAGCAAGGTCGCCCGCTACCGGTTAGCTGTACGTATTTAGCAAGCTCTGGATGATATTGTCCTGGTTTTGGTGCAGGAAGGTGCTGTGGGGGGGTCAGACTATCTCACCTCTTTACAGAGCTTTCCTCCTCCTAGCTTGACAGCTAAGTTTGCATCAGGAAGTCATGCTTGTTGACAAAGCTCGATGGATGTCAACCTTGGGATGTGCTGTGAAGGTGTTAGCATGCTTGTTTGAAGAATTGAATGCATATGTGTGCAAGAAATCGACATTTTTTTTTAAGGGCAGTAGGTAGCAGCCACGTTCTTATTCAATTGTGTCAGGACGTCTATGTTGCCTTCACTGCACTCTGTCCTAGAGGAGTTTGATGCCACTGTAGATGACTATGATCGACCAGTGGGGTGGTGAGGATGGGCCGGTGTGCTGAGGTGAGCCTGAAGGGCATCTTGGATCACGTGCCCCTTAGGCAATCATGCCAGGTTGTGCAGTTTATGGCTTGTGATGTATCATTGGATGCAGCGGGTGAAGCAGGTTGTCGTTGCCGTGGCCTGCTGTGTTAGTGAACTCTATCATCTTTTAGCTTACCCATAGCCCCCCTAGACCTAAACTGCCTCGCCTTCTTTGAGGGGTGGCCTTCTTTGAGGAGTGCTATATGTCTTGAAAGTGAGGAGTTTGTTGGGGCCCTTGCCTTTCAGAGTATGTAGGTTGAGGTGTCCAGAGAGGGGTGGCACACTGCTAGGTGATGGCAGGGCCATCATTGTGATGCACCTTACGTTGGGATGGGGACCATGCATTTGTTCTTGTTGCTAGCATGGGCAGGGTAAGCGGCTGGGAGTAAGGTGTAAGTGCTACTTGTGCCACTGTCCGAAAGGGGAGCTCCATGCGGTGGGCAAACAGCGTTGCAAGCGTACACTTAACACACATGTGGTCTGATGCACTCCGGCTGACCTGCCATTTCTCTTGATGCACCAAACCACACTAACGGCTTGATATTATTAGCCGGTAGGAAATGCATGTGCATGCAGTGTCAAAAGCAGAGAGGGACATTGTTAGCACATGAGTGTGATTGTAAACCGATGAGTGTGAGCCTCCCCGTGCCATCCCATGCATTTTACACCTATTTTTGGCAATCCCCAACATAGTCCTCGTTTGAGACGGGGGGGGTCAGGGGGGCGGTTTTGGCGCCAAAGTTGGTCCTGAGGATCCGTGGTGGGTTTTGGCGCGAAACTGGGATAGGTACTGAGCGCGCCAAGCCCCCGGGGTCGACAGGGGCCGACCGTACCTGGAAAATATGAGGCGAGGAAAAGTACCTACTACAGCAAGAACGTTGCAAGGTAATCGAGTATTTTGTCGAGTGACGGCTATGGGGTCGTTCCAGTTCTGAGGCTTGCCTGAACGTTATAGGCCAGATTACTTGCCCACGCTCCTTGCTATGATATGCTCACATGGGTCTTATTGCACCCACAGTTTGCCGGATCGTTAGCCTGTCCTTTTAGCTAGCCGCGCCCGATTGCAGCTGTGGCATGCCTTTGGCATGAAGGAGACTGGGGGTCTCTGCCCTTTCTCCTGTAGTGCACACACAGGGATTAAAAGCACTTCGGTGCTCCGTGACTCCCCAACGGGAGCACGAGTTTAATTAATTAATTAATTATAGGCCATTATTTTGCCCCGAATGAAGACAGAACTTTAGATCATCATCTAGTTATTTCGAAGATGCTGCTTTTGACGTGCAGGTGCTTTGTATATGTCGAAAATATTGTTCATGAACGGATTTTGGCATCGTTGAAGAAAATCTGGAAGCTACGTAGATGGCATGATAGGTCAGTATGCAGTTCGGTTTTACAATTTCTTTTTCCGCCCAGTAGCTGCGGATGTCGCGAGTATGGGTTATGGTACGCTTCTGGGCTAATGGGCGACCCGGGCAACAGAGGGACCTGGGCAGTTAGATGGGTCAAAGAGTCTCCATTTTTTCGTCGTAATATCGCAGTCGCGCCTGGCGAAAACCACGGCGAGCGCGAGCCATATTTTACTTTTGCCGCAAGGCTGGGTGCTTCCCGGGCGTCACCGTCCTTTAATATATATTTCTTGAGCTGTTCCGCGCAGCTGGCGGCCTGGGCGCACGTCAAGAACAAGGTTCCGGATGTCATCCGCAACCGCATCGTTCTAAATAAGCGTGTCAAGAGTATCGTAGCTTATAACTCCCGCAGACTTTGTGATTCCGGTTCTTTTCAATGCCCAACGTCGTGGTTGTGATTACGCCTATGTCCGGGGAACTTAAAGAGTTGGTTGGAGATCAATCTAGGGTCCTCAGAGATAGAGGATCTAGTACAGATTACTACAATATACTTTATTGTAGTATTGAGTTGTGAGGGTAAGAATGCCACGAATTCCGCCATGGTTCTTGCAGGAAGTTGCCTTTATTAATAATCAGGAAACACAGACGTAAGTCACGTCACTTCCAAGACTGCACGCAGCACAGACG
The DNA here is from genome assembly GCA_009746045.1 of Mesostigma viride. NCBI lineage: Eukaryota > Viridiplantae > Streptophyta > Mesostigmatophyceae > Mesostigmatales > Mesostigmataceae > Mesostigma > Mesostigma viride. Next base: position 86,624 of record RPFO01000744.1, on the reverse strand, counting down.
ACAGGGTCGCAGTGCCAAGAGAACGTGCACGCAAGAACTAGCGTCCCGGTGTGACCAAGTCACTCATATAGCTTACTAGGGACGCGTCCAAGTATTCAGCTGCACTGTCACAGCTGAACTGTCAATCAATTGATTACACAGACTCTGGCACGCCTTTGGCGCGCAGATCTATCAATTGTCCATACGGCTAGTCCTGTGGACCTATCCGTACACTAGTCAGCATCAATTGTCTCATAGGTCCTGGCGCGCTACAGTGCGCCTACCTATCAATTGACCATCAAGTCCTGTACAAGTCCTGTCAACGTCCTGCGGACTATCAAAGTGACACTTGTACATCCTGTGTCCGTACGCGCCCACAGTGGCGCGCCGGGTACTGTCGGCACAGCCTAGGAAACGTCATAACTTTTACGTTCCTTAACCAAATGAGGCGTTCAAGGTGCCGTTGGAAAGAGCGTAACAATCTCTATCCATCTAACGTAAATCCTTTACGTTAACTCCAATCCCTTCTTTTCTTTAGGGATCACATCCCCTGCCAGGGACCCTTGAAGTAGCTTGAAATGTCCTTCACTCCAGCTTGAAGCTTGAACAGATGTCTTTAATGGCCATTGCCATTCCCCCAGCCCTTTCTTTTAAGGAACTGGAAAAGAAACAGATCTGCCACAGGGAAAACCATTTCATGAGAAATGGAGAAAACCTATGGAAGTGGCATTACAGAGTACCACCAGATATTAGAAGCACACAAAATTAAATACATACAGGTTAATTCTATGAGGTCTTCTCCAGGAATTAATCCCATCACCTCGGTAGAGCCTCCAGTACAATGACCTTCTGGCGGTGAGTTACATTAATCCCAGATACTAATCCCATAAAACCCAGTACATATTCAATATAAGTACAATAAATCCATGACAATTAAAATACCACTTGACAAAGTAAGGCGTATTACAATAGTTTGCCTGTCATTCTCTCAACAGGGGTCTATTGGCGCCCGTCTTACGGCGCCCGTCTACTTGCCAGATGGTAAACTGCCACAGCAAACAAATGACAAAATGAAACACATAGGCAACAATTAAATCCTGCCCTGGGGAACTAGGGAAGTCTGAACAGGCAAACACCTGAACAGGCCAGCTTGTAGAAACATAATACCAGGGAATCGAACCCCGCCCTATAAACCCCAGAATAAAGGTTCCCAGACCATTGTGAGAGGTATGTACAAATATACATTTCTTTTAAAATAGAATACATGGTCTGTAATGGACCTGTCAACCTTGTGTAGTCAACAGCATGAACCCCAGCCAAAACCTGGCTGTATCCTGATTAAAATCAGAGTGAGTGTACCATGGTCCATGAGCCTTAGTACAGACTAAAATACAGGTATTATGCCAGTCACAATGCTGACACTACCACACAATCTGCTCTCCAATGCCCTATAACCATGCACCAGCTTAGACAGCTTGCTGAGATGGGTCCATCAGAGACTGAAGAACCTTGTATTGCACTGCTGCCTTCTGCACTAGCTTGGTCAAAGCATCAGCAGGATTGTCAACCCCAGGGATATGCTCAATATTGGCCAAGGAGGACAACTCCTTAAGAAGGAGATAATCCAAGTCCCTACTTCTGGCCATCTGCCTGTGCACAAACTGCACCATCCCCATGGAGTCTGTTTTTAGAAGAGTGGTAACCTGAAGTGGCCAAGGAGTGTTAGAAGTCATCTGATGAAGCAACTCCTTCAGATAAAGGCTTGTGTGAATGCCTTCACAAATAGCCCTGCATTCTGCCACATCACTGCTGACAGCCACCCGTTTGTGCAGGCGACTAAACCAGCTCACCAAACTCCCCAGGCCTTCCTGTCTGAGCACAAAGAGCCCTGCAGCCCTGCCCCTGACCTTGGAGACCTGCCTGCTGTCCATTGAGCTATCCACATACAGCTCCATGCAAATGGGTTGTGATAAATCCACTGCAGACAACAGAATGCCAGATGAAGCCCTGACCTGATCAGCCACCTTGGCAGACCCTAGCTCCACCAGCATGTCATCAGGCAACCTGGCTATGACCATAAGGTCTGGCCTGGAAATGCCTGCCACCCAAGCAACCATGCCCCTCACCATGGGACACAGTGCCTGTGTGATGGTTGGAGGAAGCTTGCTAATGAGGGTCTCTTGATAGTCATTGCCCCCCACCAGCAGCATACGCCACTCCCCTCCCTTCTTCACCAGTGTGGCCTCCATGCCCACAAACAGCAGAGGCTCATTCTCCACCTGCCATTGCTCCCTACCCAGAGGAAACTTGGACTTAATGATGGAGATCAGCTCCTTAAGCCACGACGTGGGAGCTATCAGATGTAGGTCATCCCCGTGCAGCGAAGCATACACTGGCAGGCCTTCCCATTGCCCCAGAAACAGACAGGGGTCTACAGGAGAGACCTTCAAGTTGCAATGCTCCTTCAGGAAACGGTTGAGAGTCTCCCTCCAGATTATTGGACTTGACCTCAGGCCCTCCAGGCCCTTGAGGATTTTAAGGAACTCCGTGTGGATGTCCCTTTTCCATACAGCAGGCACCCTAACATAGAAAGGCGTCTTGCCCTCCCACTTTTCCTGTGCCACATCTGCATCACCCTCCAGAAATGCCCTCTTGAAGTCTATCACCACTGAGCCATAGTCCAAGCCCTTGTTGAGAAGGCCTAGAAAGACACACAGCAGCAGCCTCCAAGTATCATGCAGCATGCCAGGGGTATACAACTCCTCAGCAGTGCACTCACCAGTACCCTTGAACTCATTCAGCACTGGCCTGACATGTGGTACCTTGACCCCGTCCACCTCCTTCATCTTGATGACAAACTTGAGCTTGAGTAGACGTCGTGCAGGAGGCAGGTCATTGACAGGTTCCACGCATTTCTTGGAGATCCAGTCCTCCCCAGATTTAATCAGACCCAGTGTGACCTGGGGACACATAATGGGAGAGGACATGAGCTTCACCAGGCCTTGGTAGTTGATAGGGCTGTGTCCAGCAAGTGAGTGAGGACCAATGCCCAAACTGCTTGGATGACTAGCAGCTGGCAGTATGAGGTCATCAACCAAGGGCTCCTGCCCCTGGCACACTTGCACACGCTTAACCGTCCTGGTTACTGCACGTGATAGGTGAGTGGTCCTGAAATTAATCAGTGGGACCTGACCAGCCCCTTCCTTAGTCAGGAGAGAGGACGTGATCACTACCCCATCCTGGCATAGGAAATTCTGCCCCAGAAGAGCAGGTCCTTGATAGCCCTCCAAGACACAAAAAGCAGTGTCCTGTCCAAGGATAGGAATGAATACCTCACCCAGTACCTTCACGTGTACCCCGCCACTGAAGTCAGACACAAACTGATAGCTGGGTTCAGACATGCTGTACCCTGCTGCAGCCCTGGTCCCAATAATGGAGACCTGAGAATTAGTGTCTACCTCTAAGGCAGTGTCCAGCCCCAGATTGCCATGCCACCTGAGCTTGGCTACCTTGGGCTGCTTCTTGGCCCTTTGTAGAGCCCCAATCAATCCAGCCAAACTTGTCCCCCTGGGCTTGGTTAGTGCCTTGGGCTTGACAGTTGACTCCCCAGCTGTTGACCTTGCAGCCTGTTCAACAAGTACCTCTGCAACCTGGCCAGGGCTGACAGATTCCCCTGCAACAGATGTGGTCGTTGCGTCAGTGATGTCACCTGGGACCTGAAAATCCTGCAGATCCTGTGAGCCTTGTGCCTGACTGCCCTCATTCATCAGGTTAGGCTTGACATATGACCAACTCAGCCGGTGTACATGCTTTGGTTCGTCCTCCATGCTGACCAAGCATGCGTGGCTAGCTTCATCAACCTGGGTAACCACCCCAGGACTCCAGCTACCACGTTTGCCATAAAGGCTAGGTTCCTTCCAAGCTAGGACCTTCTGACCCACTTGTGGCTCCAGCATCTTCCAACCCCGGTCCTTCTCCCTCAGCTTGGCAAAGGTGACATGTGCAGCATGTTTCCAGCCCTCCAGCACATGTGGTGGGCACAGGCCATGATATAGACCCATTGGGCTGACAGCAACTCCATCATAGTAGAAGTTAACCCTGCTGTTCAGCTGCTGCTCCACGTTCCTCAGCCATGCACTCCTGACAAGTGCAGGTGCAGACAAGGGTACCCAGTCTTCAGAGATGATCAATTTCTTGACCTCCTGGATTGCCCTCTCGATAGCACCCTGCTGCCCATGAGCCTCCCTAGGTGTAACCAGCAACTCAGGAAGGGTAGGATCACCCTTGAGATGCTGAAACTGCATGTCCACCTGGATCCTTGTGGTAGGAAACTTGGCTCTTACATTCTGCAGGGCAGCCAGCAAGTACCTGTTCTTCATAGAAGGTAAATGCTCCAGCACCTTGTATTTCGTGTACCTGTCCACGCACACCAACAGTTGCATGCCCCTGATGTGTTGGATATCACACTGCAGATCACCAATGCTCTGAGGTAGAGCTTTGGCATGTGATTTCCTGGGCTTGTTGGAGGACAACTGGCACTTACACCGTGAGGCAGCTTGCTGACACGCCTTAAGAAGGGGTGCCCTGCCCATACGGAAGGCAAAGTTGTTTGACAGAGAAGTGGCATGCCCAAACATGTTGTGGATTCGGGCACCCAACTCCTGGTACACAGAGGAAGCAGTCCCTGGCACAGTCAGGACTGTGCTGTCAGGTTGTCCAGCATCACCATGCTGACTTCCATCCTGTTCTGACTCAGAGCCTGAGTCACCCTGCTCATGCCCAACACCTGGACCGCCAGCAGGGACCACATGCATACCACCAGAGGCCTTCACACCCCTCTGTGGTTGTACATTGGTTTCTCTCAAAATGAGAGGTCCACCCTCGTGCCCAGCACGAGGATGCATAGGGTCAGACATACTTACAGCTGCATCAGCTGTCAAGGACGTCTTCATAGGAACCTGTACCTCTCCAGGTGACCTGGGGCCACACTGAACCTGGAGATCACCCTCTTGTTGCCCAGATATAAAATCTGCATTGGAGCACCTGGCCTCCCCCTTGGGTGAATTAAGGTGTGTAGGGGTTGCCTCAGACAGTCACTGCTCCTTGTTGTCTTCTTGCTGACTGCCCTTTGAAGGCTGGCCTGCCTGGGACTTGTTGTTGTTCTTCTTGTTGTTGTTGTTATTCTTGTTGCTGCCCTGGCCCTGGGACTTCTTGAAGCTGGGACACTCCTTCTTGATGTGCCCCCACCCCTTGCACAGGTAGCATTGTATCTTGGACTTGCCCTGGCCACTGCCCCCATTGTCAGACGCGTTGCCCTGCTTGGGCTGACCACCCACCCGCCTGAACACCGACTTGGAGTGTGACCTCCTGTCAGAATCAGGTGAATGATCTCCCTTGCGCTTGTGATGGTTGCCCCTACGCCCTCCTTGGCTTCGGTCAGCCTCAGACGTCTTGGAGCCACCCTGGGTACGCCCGCCTGCCTGGGTAGCCTTCACTGCTGGCACTCCACCCTCAAACAGCTCCTCTGCCTCGAGTGCTTGTTTGATTATGACCTTGTAGGCCTTCAGGGTAGAGTGTGGGGCACACATGACTTTTAAGGAGCCACGTGTCGCCTTATCCAGCCCAGAAACCTTGAGCCAGTTGGTTAGGGCTATGTTATCAGCGACATTAAAGCCGTGAGCCCTGCCCTCCTCAACCATCTTACAATAGTTGAGAAAGTTCTGGATCAGGTCCCCCTTGACCTCCCACCCTTGGTATTTGTCCTGCCAATGGATGCCACTTTCTTCCTCTGATCCTCCAGCAGCTCCTTCAGCTCAGCCACGTACAGTGCCCAGGCCTTATTGGCCTTTTTGCACTCCCTGGTTAGGTCCTTAATCTGGTCAGTACACTTGCCAAAAGTGCTACTGCCTATCCAGATTTGATAGTAATTTGTACCACCGTACAAGCTAGGGAACCCTTCCAATCCCTCCACAAACTCTTCAGCCTGCTTAGGCTTGGAGTCTGAGGTTACAGGCTGCAACTGATTGACAATTAAAAGACCCTGTGTGGTAAGATCAAAGCCATGAATAGCTTGTGCATTATTATTATTGTGAGGAAGGTTGGTAATCTCTCCGGTAAGCCCCACGTCATCTACGTGAGCGGTTCCACTACCAGCACCCCCATTATTATTCCCACTGGCTGGACCCTTGCTACGGCGTCCCTCAGCCATCCTGCACTACCAGCTATTCAAAGAACACCTTAACGAAGCAGCAGAAAATATGTACAAAATTTTTGTGTCGCCTCTGCCGCCTGCGCCGGTGTCGCTGCCGCCCCCGCGAATTGCCGCCGAAATTCGACAAAAAAATGTCGACAAGTACTGCAGAAGAAAATTAGGCCGACTAGTAGTCAAGGCCCCTGAAGTCGCAGTACGTGTATACGAACTCACGATCCTCCATATCCAGCTCCGGACCTGCACCGGTATGAATTAAAACCGGCGTGCTCCCCGCCGCGTAAGTTGCGACGCGCCGACGCGCGACGAGGCGCAGAGGATGTGTAAAGATCGTCAATAATTCCCACCCCGCGGGAATCCACTCTCGCACTGAGGCGAGAAATGCCACCAGGTTAATTAAAACCTGGCGCTCGCGACTGCGTACGCCGCGAGTGAGCAGCGATAACAGCGCGAGATCCTGAAACAAATTTGTTGACACCGCCGGCGCGCCCCCCGTGCGAAGCGATGCCCAGTTTTGCAGGTTTCTCTGGTAACCGGTGAGTGAAGAGAGGACGTTGTCCAACTCCTCAATGGCAGTCGTGACTTCGGTCACCGACCGCAAACCTCCCCGCACCTGGACCGTAAATGTCGATAAAATGTTTCGAATCTGGTCCAACAGGTTGCGGATTGCCGGCACCAGTGCTGGCAAATCGGGGTCCTCGGGGTTATCCCCGAGCAATGCGTGAGCTGCACGCTGCTGACGATGAAGCTCGTCGAGCGAAACTGTAACTTCGTCGAGCAATTGTTGCCACGACGGCACAGTTGGTCTTGACGAAGAACCAGCCGGCGGAGCGGCTATTTCCTCATCGTCCGGAATCCGAAATTCTTCCGAATTTGGCATCTTTTTACGAGTTGTAATACGAGTTGTGAGGGTAAGAATGCCACGAATTCCGCCATGGTTCTTGCAGGAAGTTGCCTTTATTAATAATCAGGAAACACAGACGTAAGTCACGTCACTTCCAAGACTGCACGCAGCACAGACGACAGGGTCGCAGTGCCAAGAGAACGTGCACGCAAGAACTAGCGTCCCGGTGTGACCAAGTCACTCATATAGCTTACTAGGGACGCGTCCAAGTATTCAGCTGCACTGTCACAGCTGAACTGTCAATCAATTGATTACACAGACTCTGGCACGCCTTTGGCGCGCAGATCTATCAATTGTCCATACGGCTAGTCCTGTGGACCTATCCGTACACTAGTCAGCATCAATTGTCTCATAGGTCCTGGCGCGCTACAGTGCGCCTACCTATCAATTGACCATCAAGTCCTGTACAAGTCCTGTCAACGTCCTGCGGACTATCAAAGTGACACTTGTACATCCTGTGTCCGTACGCGCCCACAGTGGCGCGCCGGGTACTGTCGGCACAGCCTAGGAAACGTCATAACTTTTACGTTCCTTAACCAAATGAGGCGTTCAAGGTGCCGTTGGAAAGAGCGTAACAATCTCTATCCATCTAACGTAAATCCTTTACGTTAACTTATTGGACCAATGGCTATACTTCACTAGTATCAGCCAGTGGGATGACGCCACGTATATTATAAGGGCGTCTCCCTGGCCTCCACGTCACCGGCTGGTCTAGGGCCGGTGTAGTCCTGTCAAGAGGACTGAGCCGACTATCGTCCAATCATATGCGCATCCATGCCTTGGAACCTTCTAGAGGATTCTAGAAGTATCTAACACGCGGCATGCACTGAACTACATGGAATGCATGTCCACGAAGGATTCAGCAAGACTGATGAAGGTGCCAAGCGCAACAGGTTCTTATGCGCAACGAAGACGAATTATGAGCAACGACAACAACGTCAAGAAATAAAGAAGAGCCTTTCTTTTATGCAATATAATCTGCATAAAGCATTAAGCAAGATACCTTTCTTTTGCAACTTGTATTCATTTCGATGTCTTCGGACGACGATCTTTCAGAGCCGCGGTCTGGCCCTGGTGAGCACGGACCAGCTCAGATTTCTGTCAACCCTGGCCCAGGCGAGCACGGGGATGACAATACAGATATGTCCGACCAGCCCCGGGAAGAGGGCTGCGGACAGGGAAGTACTCATAGTGACGACCAGCGTATAAGCGTGATAAGGTGCTTCGGCGGGAGAGCTTGCTTCAGGAGGCGAAGTTGCTGTCGGCGATCAAGAAGTGGGTTCCAGCCCCGCTGGTACCTGGTGCTATTCAAGCAGACCGGGATCGTTTTGTAGCTTCGCTTGGGCCGTTTTTCCGCAGGCTCGCGGGCAACCGAGACATTATTCCGGACTGGCTGGAGTTTCTTCGCGGAACTCCGCTGGGAGACCGTGAGAAAAACCACCCGGAGTGGATTTCGTTGCTGGATCGAGCACAACGTCTGCGGTGGTCGCCGTTTGAGTTTCTGCGTCGAGCGAGGGAGACTTTTCTCCGATCTATTACTACCAAAGCCTGCGACGAAATCGAGGAATTTGTAGATGCAAAGCCAAAGCCCGGGCAGACCATCATCGAGCACCTCAACTTTTACTACGACACGTTGGAGAAGCAGGGGCTCCGGTGGCCTGACGAGGCGGTAAATCTCCGATGGATCCAAAACTGTGCTTTATCTGAGTCCGAGAAGCGGAATTTAGTCGCCAACTGCCGCGGTTACCTGAGCGACACTCATGGATGCAGAGCTCACCTCAAGGAGCTCTTGACGAACCAAACCCGTGTTTCCAGAGGAGGTGCCGCGGAGGTACCTCGTGTCGCCATGGTGATGGAGCAGCAAAGGGAAATCTTCTGCTACAACTGCGGGCAGCCCGGGCACACACGCCGCGCATGTAAGGGTAAGGTTGTCGCTAATTCTCAGTCCTTCCCTCCTTGCACTTTTTGTAGCATGCAAGACTAACCATCTGGCTAAGGATTGCTACTTTCGCAAGTGCAAGTCTTGTGGCAGTCCTGGTCATGTTGCGTCTGCCTGCAGGAGTAAGGCTGGCGCTGGACCCAAGGATACCCAGATGGAGGTCCTCAAGCTGCTGCAGCAGATCTCCCAAGCCGTCAAGAGCGGTGCCCTTCGTGGTGGCGACGCTTCTCAGCCGCGTGGTGGTGACGCTTCCCCCAGCCGCGTGGTGGTGATGCTTCTCAGCCGCGTGGTGGCAATACCTCTCGTGGCCGCAAGAGGAAGCAGCAGCAGAAAAACTAGATGATCCTCTCTGTTTATATAACCCCTACAGCGTCCTTATGGATGCTGATGAGAGTGGACTCATGGCAGATGAGGCCTGCCAGGTGGTAGGGGCTCCAGCAGTAACCCCTACTGACCGTAAAGCTGCCCCAGTGAGCAGCAGTAAAAGTGCCCCTGTTTGTGGCATTCCTATCCATGCCTGGAATAAAAAGAGTACCCCAGAGGGAACTCTTCCTGTAAATAATACATGTGGATCTGCTCCTGGTTGTAGACAGATGCCACATGGTGTTGCCCAGGTGAGCAACGTATCTGTGAACAATACATGTGGTGCAGCTCCTGTTTGTAGCCAAGCACCCATTGATATTGTTAACAGTCAAGCTCCTCAGAGCAATAATCCTTGTTATATTGATAATAAAAACTTGGACTCTTGCTCTGCCAGGAACGTGGATGCCCGTCCATGTCCTGAAGAGCCTGAGCCTAATGATTGTATTAATCTTAGGACTCTGGCTAAGAGTTTGCATGATGCCTGTGGCCATGGAAACAATGCCATTAGGCTTGTTCAAGCCATTAATAACAAGGCTCTCTGGCAGGCTTATCAAGATGTCAGAGAACATTGTGTGTGCCAATTGTGTGCTAACAAGCCTTCCAAACGTCATGCAAAGCATCCTGCAGATGGTAGGGGTAATCTACAAGCTGATATCCTCTACTTCACCAATTACAGGCAATTGCCTTACTTGGTGGCTGTGGATGAATGGTCAGGCTACATTGGAATTGAACCTATGGCAGCAGGGGATGAGAATACTCTCCATGCCGCAGTTCTTGTTATTCTGCAGAAGTTTGCAGTTATTCATAAGCTGCAGATGGACTTGCAGTTTAACTGCCTGACCAAATACTCTGATCTGCCTTTCCTAAGGATTGTGGGTCGTGAAGATCACCAAGCCCAAGGCAAGGTTGACAGATATATACAGGAGCTTAAGAAGTTGGTAATATCCGGGGACTATCCTGAGATGTTTAAACCAACTTTTGCTGTCAGGTGTTTGGGTGCTGCAAAAGTGGAAAACACCATGAACAACCGTTTTCATACTATCAAGGTGCGTGGTGTTCCACGGCTGGTCTCACCTCGTGGACTAGCAGGTGGCCTCTACCCTGATGACATCATGCAGGCATGGAGTAAGCAGAGGTGGGCACAGTATGCTCATCTCTGTGAAAAGGATAAACAGAGAGGAGAATCATTAAAATTTGAGGTGGGAGACCAGGTGATCTTCCACAAAGAAAATGCTCCTGGTAAACGTGGTTATTGGCAGGGTCCAGGGACCATAACCTCAGTTGACCTGGAGATGAAAACTGCTGATGTGGTCTGGAATGGGACCACTTATCATCTGGCTTGGAATAGATTGAAGAGAGATCCAATGAACGTTCAAGAAAATCCCCTGGAAATTATGGCCCCTGAAGAGGCACTTGGATCTCCCAATCTTTCCTGTCCACCTTTGGCCAGTGAACAGGCTGGACTCCAACTACCAGAAAGGGCGGCCTCCCATCAACTGGAGCCTACTACTCAGCAAGCTCAGCCTAAGACATTGACTGGGATATCACAGGATGATATGGATGAAGCTGACTTGTTGGATAATAGGGTGTCTGATCAGCACCGGAAGCTCCGGCCGTTGGAACATGGGCTTGAGACCCCTGGGCAGGTGGATAACATATTTCAGTCTGAACAGCCAAAGCTTGGATCCAATTACCCTGGTAATAAGCCATTGCCCTTGGAGACTGATGGGATTCCAGCCCAAGGAAGACAAGCTGAGGAGGGGTTGTCCAGGTTGAACACTCAGCTCGGCAAGAGAGGCAATCCTCAAGAGCTTCGGGATATTGTAAAGAAGCTCAAGCCCTCACTAAAGATTGCCAAAATAACTTCTCTTCTAGAGAAGGGCATGGACCTTGATGGCTTTGATGTGGATACCAAAGCAGAGGTCTCTGTCACCTCGCCCTTTAATGCTTTGCTGGATAAGTATTCCCTTGAACCCAGTCCATGGACTATTGTCCAAGACTTTGCGGGTAACACTGATCATCAAGTTCTTGGGAATATCACTATCCCATTCTTGGGTGAGTCTTTGACACTTTGTGTTGTTGATGGCTATAAGGGACCCACTCTCATTGGCCAGCCATTCTTGGTGACTCCCGGTGTTACCATTGTTGATGGCCCCAATAACACAAAGAGTCTCCTAAAAACCCATTGTGACCCAATTCCTCTGGAATCATTCAGATGTCTCTTGCCTCTTGAAATGTTCCAGAAGGCAAATTGGAAGACCGCCTGTGTCGGTTCAATAAAAGGAGCAGAATGGGGAAGGGATATACCCCCAGCTTCTGAGCTGGTAGAACCCGCCCAGCTCAGTGTGACTTCTCTTGGTCTCACAAAAAGGTCATTTGCTGCTCATAGCCCCATGTCCTTTGATGATGTAGACCTGGATTGTCACACTTTCGCTGGCCTTGAGGCCTGGCGAGTAGCATTGGCGCGTGCGCTCCAGGAGTGGCAAACGCTGGATGTTTTTGAAGGCATTTCAGAACCTCCACCCAATGCTCAAATGCTTCAGTTGCGTTTTGTATGCAAGATGAAGAGCAAGCTTGGTGAGCCTCCCATACCAAACGCACGTCCAGTCGTGACCCAGTTCCATGGTACTACAGACTTTGATAAGGAGGAGCTGTACACTCCTGGCCTGTCACATCCTGTTCTCAGGCTTATTCTTAGTCTGTACCTTGGTGCTTTGGACTATGGCTTGGATTATGGAGCAGAAATTGATGACTTCACCAGGGCCTTTTTGCATGGTGATCCTCAGGTGGCCAGAGCCACTTGGCAAGCTCAAAGACCCTGTTGTGTTAAGACCCCAGCATGCTGGATAGCTGAAGTAGGTCATCCCTACATGCAGCCTAAAGTGGGCTGGGAAGGACTGGTCAGCAGTCCAGTCATCTGGTATGAAACCATTGCTCCTGCCATCCAGGAGAGATGTCAGATGCAACAATCTCATCTTGCTTATTGTCTCTTTGTGGGGCAATCCAAAGGACAACCCACCTGGGCTACCTTACATGGAGATGATATGCAACGCATTGGTCCCAAGGGATGGTTGAATGAGACCTATAAAAGGCTCAATGACAAGTCCCCTATTGGTACCAGAGCATGGTTTAGTAAAAACAGCCAGGTACCTTACTGTGGCATTGGCTGTACCCTTTTCCAGGATGACAAAGGATGGCATCTTAAGCTGCAATCGGCGAAGGGGTATAAAGAAAAAGTAATAACTCAGTTGCCCAAGAGAGTAACTGAGGAGAATGCCCCTACGGTTAAAGGTCAACTGGGTTGGCTGGCTGCCACAACTAACCCTGACCTGGCAGTACAGAGTAGGATGCCAGACTCTGTTGTTGTAGGAGAAGGAAGGAGGCGCCTGGAGAGCTGCCTCAATGAATCTCCTGACTTGGTGTTGTCCGGTGTAGACTGGCATGGGCGCATCATCATAGACGCCTACACAGATGCTAGCCAAGAGTCTAGATCTGCCAACAAGATTGGTGCCAGAGCCGGATGCCTGATCACCATCAGGAATGAAGGCAAACAGCCCTCGTTGGTATACTGGTCCAGTAACCTTCAGAGGAGGCGGTTTGCTGGCATTGACACCGCTGAGTGCAGGGCATACGCCATGTGCATTCGCGATGCCATATACATAAGAGAGCTACTCTTATGGTGTCTGAGTCAGATAAGACCTCAACCCGTGATTGATGTCAGGGTTTATTGTGATAATAAGCCCGTGGTCTCTTTTATCAAGAATGAGAGGGCCACTACTACTGACTTGGACTACCTTGTGGCAAAGGAGTTGTCCAGCCACTGTATAACCATACATCTGCCAGGACACTCAAATCCTGCTGATGCTATGACCAAGCTTCCACGACTGGCCCTTAATGGGTACCAGTTGCTGCGGTCCATGATGGCTGGGAAACCCTTGTCATGAGGAGTAATCTGGGAGCCTGAGCCTAATGCTCCTCCTGTAGGTTTTTATCCCCCTGGAGGTTTTGTCCTCTCTGGAGAAGAGGTTTTCCTTCAGATTTGGGTTTTCCCTACAGCAGGTTACACCAACCATGCAATGATGAGATGCAAACTCCATAAGACCCAAGTGAGTCCCATTGCCCACACATGTGAAAGTGAACTGGCCAGGTGCGGCCGAACATCAATGAATACATCTAAGCCTTATCACTTTCACAAGGGAAAGAATGGCTGGAGTTGGTTGGAGATCAATCTAGGGTCCTCAGAGATAGAGGATCTTGTACAGATTACTACAATATACTTTATTGTAGTATTGGACCAATGGCTATACTTCACTAGTATCGCCAATGGGATAACGCCACGTATATTATAAGGGCGTCTCCCTGGCCTCCACGTCACCGGCTGGTCTAGGGCCGGTGTAGTCCTGTCAAGAGGACTGAGCCGACTATCGTCCAATCATATGCGCATCCATGCCTTGGAACCTTCTAGAGGATTCTAGAAGTATCTAACACGCGGCATGCACTGAACTACATGGAATGCATGTCCACGTAGGATTCAGCAAGACTGATGAAGGTGCCAAGCGCAACAGGTTCTTATGCGCAACGAAGACGAATTATGAGGAACGACAACAACGTCAAGAAATAAAGAAGAGCCTTTCTTTTATGCAATATAATCTGCATAAAGCATTAAGCAAGATACCTTTCTTTTGCAACTTAACACGTCGTACGTCAAAACTCAGTCCTAAAAATAGGACTGAGTATGCCAACTTTGAGATCATGTAGCGGTAAGGGTAGGGGGGTACCCCATATGTTTGATATGCATCAGAGCACTCAATATCATGCTAATGCTTGGGCATATGCCTAAAAAATCATATGTTGACCAAATCATGTAAAATTTTACAAGGGTGTCAACCCATGCTCGCGATTTGGCAATTTTCTGTGGAAGGACGAGTTGGGAAAATTCAATAAAATCCATATGCATGTTGAAAAAATATAGGCGTGTAAACAATATAGTTCTTGAAACATGGCAAAAAACTGGGCTCAATTTGGCCACAGCCTCTACCTGAAACTCACCAAAAACCACCAGCCCTAAGAATGGGTTTCGAGGTTGCTAGCAATGTGCAAGCATGTAAGTGCGGTCATACTACACACCACCGTGGCAACCAACCATGCCAATCAACTCATTTCCCTTCTAGCATAACAGGAAAACATACTTGCATCATCATATTGCAGTTATATTATACCTTAGTATATGTGTGAGAGCCTATGCACGCACGTAGGGAATGGGCATTGATACCTACCTACAAAGGGTTTTATTATGAGCCTTAACCACCAATATAATGGGTAGGTTAAGCATATTTCAATTGTTTTTAACAAGAATAGAGATGGCTAACACTGTTTTGCCTTGCCATGGCATGGCCAACATACTTGCTGGCACATGATGACAGTGGTTTATCACCAAGATTCTTCACTCACCCATATAAGCTTGAAAGCACGCTGGATGCAGCCCATGGCCATACAATCACGCAGTATGAACGTAGCAAAAGAATAACTAACATCTATGAAGGTATTTAAACCCATACAGCGCCTAAAAAACTGCAAAAGTACACTAGGGTAAGGCAAATGCCTGGTAACATCATAAAAAATGGGGGGTTTAGAGAGGGGCAGGCAACGGTCAAGAAAGCGCATCAAGATTCGAAACTGACAGCGCCTTGCAAGCTCAAACTCATGTAAAAACATAACAAAACGATGAGGTGACGATATTTCAGCTTTACCGTGCACGGATGGCGTTATCTTGGCCCAGGCGGTGCCCGCAAAAGTGACACTTGCGGCACACAAACCATGACATGACAGAGTGGTCGAAATCATCAAATCTTTACTGCCACTGACTTAATTCTACACACATGCATGATAATAAGTAGAAAGAAGCATATAAACCCTTCGAACTGCACCGTAAAGTAAATTTAGTCATCAATTCCGTCAACCTGCCTGGTCGCAGTTTTTTCCAGCAAGAGCAGTGCCGACACCTGGTAAATCGCATCCCCGGGAGCTAAAAATTGGTTTGTGTCATCTTTAGGACATATAAAAACTATTTCCTGGGTTTTACCAGCTAAATCGTCCGCAAACGTAAACTGCATGCATGGGCGCAAGCCGCCATGGCTAGGTCGTGCATTTCCGGAACTCACGTTTCACGTGAAAAAGTACCCTTACCACCTGTACTTTGACCGTACATTTAGCCGCCCAAACAAAATCCAAAAAAATCGCAAAAATATGTCTAAGAAAGGTCATTTCACGTAGTATTTGAATAAATTTTGAGGGAATTTTTTTGACAAACATTCCGACTTGGGCGAATTTTCTACGAAACCCAAAAACTCAGTCCTAAGAATAGGACTGAGTTCAACTCAGTCCTAAGAATAGGTGCAGTGACGAACGACGTGTTAAAGGAAGTTTGCTGGGTAATGCTTTCTTTTCCCGTGGTGTCACTGAAAAGGTAAACGGCCTTGCGTCGTCAAAACAGCAGCAAGTAGAAGTCACTGTGCTTAGTTGCAATGTGGTAGTTTGATCCTAAATGGTCTTGCGGCCGATTTTCCGCCAAAAATCGAGTTCCAGCCGATGCATCGGCCCCTTCTCGGGCGACCAAATGCCGCGAAAACTATTGAGAATTAGGAAACGTTAAGCTGAGAAGATCGAAAGTTTATAAAATACTCTAAAGCATGGTATATGGGTTTGCATACTTCTGACAAAGTTATAGAGGTGTTCTGGCCGGTCAAAGTACAAGGGGTCAGGGTACTTAAAATTCACGTACAACGTGCATTCCGGAAAACGACGACCTGGCCATGGCGGCTTGCGCCCACGCATGGCATTTACGTTTTCGTTCGAATTTTCTGACCAAACTTAGGATATTGATTTCATACGTCCTAAAGATCATACAGGTTAATTTTTGGTTCGCGGGAATGCCATTTGATAGGTGTCGGCAGCGTTCTTGCTGGAAAAAACTGCGATCAGGCCGGACGATAGAAATGTTGACAGCAATACCTTTCCGGCGTATTTTAAAGGATATATCGGTTTCTTTGTACTTTTTATGATACATATTAGTCGTAAACGTGCAAGGGTGGCCAGAAATCGCCGAATCCAGCGACCATGCTGCACAACTTTGGTGTGCCGAAATGCACCATTTTGCGGCCACCGCCTGGGCCAAGGTAACGCC
The DNA here is from genome assembly GCA_009746045.1 of Mesostigma viride. Taxonomy (NCBI): domain Eukaryota; kingdom Viridiplantae; phylum Streptophyta; class Mesostigmatophyceae; order Mesostigmatales; family Mesostigmataceae; genus Mesostigma; species Mesostigma viride. The sequence continues at coordinate 70,048 of RPFO01000744.1, read as the reverse complement.
ATCCATGCCTGGTAAAGCTTAAGCATCGTTTTCCTATCGATGTTTGACGTTTATATATACGTTCTAGCTTGTGTAGCACATTCTTTTTGCATTATTCATGCTCTTTCTTGACCCTGGCCTGGCCCCTTTCTAAAACACCCTTCTTAGATGCTTCCCTCAGTCAGTTGACCTGCCACAGGGTGATGGTGATAAGTTTTAGAGGCTGCATGGGTTTAAGTAAGTAAGTAAGTACTTGCGTGTCATGCGCAAAGGCATGCCACGGAGTACTATGCTAATCTCATTAGAAAAATAATTACACAAAAGTTTAAACAAATATCGTCTGCATCATCCCCCAACCGTTAAGCACTAGATGGGGATGTAATCCTCATCCGAGCTGTCCTCTACTGTAATGGCAGACGAGGCGGTAGTGTAGCGGCTATCCTCAGGACCAATAACCTCCACCTGCGGACTTCTACCCTGGCTAGCAACGGGCCGCGGGGCCCGTGGGGAGAAAACAGGAGCATACCCCTCGGGAAGGTGCTTATCGCAGATGGCAGCCCATTTCTCCTTGTCAATCATGCGGGCGCGGAGTACGGATAGTCCCAGAAGCCCTGCATCTTCAAGCAGTTGTGTCACATAGGTCCGGGTCGCGCCGCGCCGGTGCCCGGCGCGCGCAAGTTTGCCAGTGGGTTGCGATGGGACAAGGGGACCCTGCCATAGGAGGAGGTGTCTACCTGGTTGGCCCGTCTTAAGCCCCCCGGCAGGGCCCACATCGGTATTCACCTGGTCTGTGCGGGCAAGATGGCCGGCAAAGAGGAGGCGGCGGTGTCGGATGGTATGGGTGACAAGAGGGAGCTCGCAGTAGAGCTCGGCCCGGGTGCGGCGTTCTTGGTAGCGGACGCCGAGGATATGACGGAGCATTCGAGTGACGGTGCCGTCAAGCTGCTGGCTCAGCGCCTGGTCCAGGGTCCACGCCTCGCAGCCATAAAGGAGGATGCTGAGGACAAGGGCCTTGAACAGAATGCGCTTGCGTCGCTCACTCAGGTAGCGACAGGTCCAGAACCTGTCGAGGCGGCGGAGGGCCGCCCAGGCCTGGCCAATGCGGGTGTTGATGTCGTCGGCCGTGGAGGGAAGCCAGCTGCCAAGGAGCTTGAAGCGAGTCGCCGGGGGGACGGGGCTGCCGTCCAGCAAAAGGAGGGTGGGTGGGGCTATCCCAGCAGGGAAGCCGATGGCCATGACCTCCGTTTTCTTGCTGATCATAAGCCCCACCGCTGATCAGAATAAGCCCCACCGCCCGCGCTTCCAGTGATAAGCTGTCTAGCCACAGTTGGGCTGACTCTGGGGTTTCCACGAGTGTCGTGTCATCAGCGTAGATCAGATCGCTCAGGCGGTAGGGTGGGTCAACCCCGCCGTAGCTGGCGTACTCCGTGATCTCGATCCCCGGCGGGCGCCCCTCCACCCGGGCGAAGCGGGCTTGTGCACGCCGCATAATATAGTCCACCATAATGATGAATAGATATGGGGAGAGCACACAGCCCTGCCACACCCCGGTGTGCAGGGGGAACGCCGGAGTGACGCCGTCGGCGGTACGGACCTGGGCTTGGGACCCTTCATAGAACTGGCGGATGATCTCAACGATGTACGATGGGACACGGAACAGGTGAAGGACCACCCACAGGGCGTCCCATAACCGTATCGAATGCCTTGGTGTAATCCACGAAGATCAATAGCAATGGCAAGAGGCCGGGGGCCAGGCGGCCCACTTCCTCGATCAGGCGGCGCGCGGTAATAGTGACCATAACACAATTGCGACCAACACGGAAGCCCATCTGGGACTCACCTAGGTGGGGATCGAGGCTGGCGCGCATGCGGTTCAGCAGGAGACGCATGAAGACTTTCAGCACGCAGCTTTGGAGGCATACGCCGCGGTAGTTGCCGGTATCCGCGGCGGACCCCTTGCCCTTGTAGAGCATGACCCGGACAGCGGTCTTCCAATACGTCGGCGGGGGGAGGCCATCTCGTAGAATCCGGTTGCAAACACCCCGGAGGAAAGGCTCAAGCTCAGGCATCTTAACCACCTCCGGTGAAATATTGTCCACTCCCATGGCAGCATCATTGCGGAGGGTGGAGATGGCAGCAGCCCATTCCTGGGGAGTCCACTCGTCGTGGGGGCCGTCCACCAGGGGCCGGAGAGCGGTGGGACCAGGTAGTCCGTCTCGCTGGTGGGCGCCTGCGGGGGCTCAATGGGGCCGCCTCGGCTGGCCGCAGGGCGTGCAGCTGCAGCGGGGTCAAGCGGGGGGGGCGGGCCAGGGGCCCCTGATAGTTTGGCCTGGGAGCTGAACCAAATCTCAAGGCGTTCACTGGGGGTGCCTGGGATGTCAGCCCGTTGCGTTTCCCGGCGTCCGGTGAGACGGTCGAGAGAGCGCCAGGCCGCCTTGTGCTGGTTGGCGGCCGTGTGGCGATTGATTTCGGCGGCAAGTGTCTCCACCTCCTCCGCATGTGCGGCAGTATATGCTTGAGTAAGCCGTTCCTGGTACGGGTACAGGTCCTCCCCGCGGCGGCGGGCCTGCGCTAGCGCCAGCCGGGCGGCAACCACCCGGGCGTCGCGCAGGTAGAGCGGGGCTGGTCGGGCGCGGGGTTGCTCGGGGAGAAGCTTAGAGCCAAGCTCCACCGATCGCATGAACAGTTCGTAGGGTGGCGTGAGATCTACACCGCGATCTGCGTCCAGGTACATCAAAGGTTGCGCGTCCACGAAGGCAGACCTGATTGCATCGCGGCGTATCTCATCCGCTGACCACTTCTCCCTGCGCCCACGGACGGGGCGTAAGCAGGTCCAGTCAGGGCGGGGCCGGGGGCGGCGGCGCGCAGGGGCCTGAAGACGTAGGCGCAAGGTTGCGGTGACCATGCGATGATCCGATGCGACACTGGGGGTGGTCAGCGTACGGGCATCGATGACGGAAGAGCGCCAGCACTTGCGCACAAGTATGTAGTCCAAGCATACACATCGCCGCCGAGGGAGCATCGAGCCAGCCGCCCTGCGCATGGGGCCCACAAAGGTCACTAGTGCATCAGGCGGTTTAGCAAAAAGCGTATTGGCAGCAGTCAAGTCCCCCTCAGTGAGCAGTTGCTCAAGTAGGGGGGTGTTGGCATTGCTATCGGTTAGGCGCGGCGCATACATGCAGCCCCCGCGGCCCACGGGCAGGGTCGCGTTGGCATCCACCAAGATGGCAACGATGTATTGACGTGGGATCTGTTTCTCTATGTCGAGCAACTGGTTGAAGAACGCTGCGCGGTCCTCGGCCGGGTGCCCAGCATGTGGGGCATATCCGACAATTACCGAGAGCATAATGGGGGTCCGTCCTTCAAGGGAGCGGAAAGTGCACTGAAGGATCCGATTCGAGCAAAGTTTGTGGTCCACGAGCTGGGCGGCAGCGGTGGGGGAGCACAGCAGGCCCACTCCTCCCTGACCCGGTGCATGCGCCGGGCCGCACAGCAGTTGCCATTGTAGTGCGAGGGTGACACGCTGAACGGGGCCCTCAAAGGAGCGTCGGTGCTCTTGGACCCCAAGCACATCAATGCCATATAGGCGGCAGTAGTGGACAAGCTCGTTGGCCCGCGGGGGGCATCTCCCCCGGGCAGGGTGCGGACATTGTAGGTTGCGATGCGCAGCGAGTGGTGCCGGCGTTGGCCCAGCAGGGGGCGCCGGGGACCCGCGGTGTCGGCAGGGGGTTGGGGGGAGGCTGGCGGGGACGTGTGTGCGGCGTGAGATAACATAGTACTTTTCAACGCGCATAGGGCACCCTCCAGGCGGGCGGCGCGACTTGCTCGCCTGGTCTTGGGGTCAAAGAATGCAGCATACCGTTGGGAGTGCCGGGTTGCGAAAGCCAGCAGGCGCTCCTTGTTGCGAAGTTGGCGATGAAGGTCGCGGCTTTGACTCCGTTGCGTCGTCCGTGAGATTGGACTATCCAAGACACGCTCGGCCATCGGACGACGGGTGTGGGGGGTGGGTTCTAGCTAACCCCCCGGTAGCTGCTCGCGGTGTGAGGGGGCGGGGAGGGCCTACTCCCTACCCCCCCGCGCGTCTCCCCTCGGCGTGGTAACCTCCCGTGAGGTAACCTCCATGTGCCATGCGTCGTCCTTCCACCGCAGCCGCACCTTCTTCGTGCGGTCAGCGAGGGCCTTCTTCGCGTCCTCTTGTGCCAGCCGGTCCCTGCGGGCGCGAAGCTGCGCCGGGGTCAGATCGTCGTCGAGACTCCAACCCAAGCCTCGTGGTAGCTTGGTGCGGTGTTGGAGAATATAGTGCTTGCCGATGGGGCGCGTAAGCACGAGCGCCACCGGCGCATCTGCGCGCCCCGGTAGGCGGCGGACGGTGTCAATTGTGACACTGTCCTCTAGGCGGAAGTTGGTGATGAGTTCCTTCTCCACCTTGAGGCGGAGGCTCAGCCCCGTCTCCCGGGGGAGGGCCGCCACATTACGAATAATTATGGTGCGGCCGCGCCGCTCTTTGTTGTCCCGGTCGGCGAAGGTCCTAGAGACCGCCTGAGCAGTGCTAGTGGCTATTTCTTGGATGGCTGTGCTGGCCATAGTCGCGTAGGACGGGGCCACCTTCGCCACCTGCGCCTCCACGTTGTCCGCTAAATTGCCGGCCACCTGCGCCGCTAGGGTGCCGGCAACCGCCTCCGTCAGCGTGCCGACGACCTGGGCCGCCACCTTGTCCGCCACGTTGTCCTCGATCGCCGCAGCCAAGTGGCCTGCGAGATCAGAATTTATCAGCTCCGTGGCAAGCTTCTGCGCCACCGTACCGGCAAGGGCTGCTGCTGCTGCAGATCCGGATACTGGCAGCAGTTCCGAATTTCCCAGCAGCGTCGTCGTGGCAACGACGCGCAACTCACTTTTCTTGAGTGAGGTCAAGTCCTTGGGGTCGGTAACCGGGGTAATGGCGGTGAGCCCAGGCGGTGGCTGAGGCCAGAGTAGGGGCCGGCCTTGTTGCATAATCTCGGTGAGCAGAGCCACGAGGTCCAGCCTAGACAAGGTCAGAAGGATTTGCACATTAGCTGTGCCGTTAGCAAATGCCGCAGCGTCGAAGGGTGCATTGCGGACTTCAGTAGCGGTGTTCCCCGAGTCGGCAGGGGCTGCGACGAACAGGGCCCGGGCCGTGCCAGTGTGGCCACGGGGGGATTTAGGCCCATGTTTCTTGGCGGCAGACTCCATAGCCTGAGAGTTGCCCGTGCCTTCTCCTATGGCTGGCGCCTGCGGGGCGTCGCCTGCACGGGCGGCAGCAGGCGGTAATTCCTTGCGCCCTGATTTCTTGGTAACCATCTTCAAGACCGAGCTCGGTCGATGTGGCGTGGAAGGGCGAGTCGATCGTGACAAATCCGACCTAATTCGGTGACCAAACGTGGTAGTTAGCGTCGTTTACGTCCGCCATAGCATGTCAATTTTGAATTTCGCGCACCTTGTCCTCCCTGCATTGTCCTCCCTGCATGGGTTTGAATACCTCCATATATGTTTGTTATACATTTCCCATACACATATTGCATGATGAGTGTGAGGCAGTTGGCTGGTCTCTGTGGCATCATCAAGCACGTAACTAGTGAGTAAAAGCTTCCCATTGACAGCATGTGCCACCAGGTGTGCTGGCCATCACCTGGCAAGCTATAGCAGCTTAGGCCTAGTTTATCCTTGCTAGGGCAGGCTGAAATAGGCTCAACATCACTAGTTTGTTGGTGGCTGCCTCCTAGAATGCATTGTCTAATCACCAAGAAAATGTCCTCATATGAGGACATTTTTAAGCATGGATACCATTTGTAATAACTCGCATATTTCAACACATCCATGGGTACGGCATGGAACCATGTTCATTTATGATATGTTCAAGAGTAGCAATGCTTAACATCCATGAAATATGCTCATTGTATAATGGTTTACGATTTATGAATGCAGGGGGGTCGCTACGCGAGTGACCAACAAGCACTCAAGTCAACAATATGCCCAGAAAGAAGGCAGGGCCAGGTCATGGCTGGTCCTGAAAATGCACCCAAGGTGCCCACAACATGTCTACGTTACACCCTCGCTATCCTAGACCCTGCAGCCTGCCGGGGGGGGGCACAAAATGTAACTGGCAGCCAGGGACCATGGTGCAGGCCAAATAGCAGGTGTAAAGCTAGCTCAAAGCTAGCTCAGTCCAAAGAATGAAATAAGAAGCAAATACTTGCCAAGGTTAGGTCCAAGATCGTTATTGGAGGCTTGGCTGCCACCACGGTGCTCGACAATGATGCTGAAGCCTTCAATTATATATGAAGCAGATACTGCAAAGAGGCACAAATAGCAATACAAGCACAATGTAAGCATTACAAGCTCAAGTTTCCAAGCCAGTCTAGCTCACTTGGACATGAGGTTAAGCGTTAGAAACATATGGGCAACATCCCAGCAAGCCTTGAAAAAGTTTTCAGCAACAAGGAAGTATATGTGTTAAATCAAACTACCACATTGCAACTAAGCACAGTGACTTCTACTTGCTGCTGTTTTGACGACGCAAGGCCGTTTACCTTTTCAGTGACACCACGGGAAAAGAAAGCATTACCCAGCAAACTTCCTTTAAGTTCCCCGGACATAGGCGTAATCACAACCACGACGTTGGGCATTGAAAAGAACCGGAATCATTAAGTCTGCGGGAGTTATAAGCTACGATACTCTTGACACGCTTGTTTAGAACGATGCGGTTGCGGATGACATCCGGAACCTTATTCTTGACGTGCGCCCAGGCCGCCAGCTGCTCGGGACAGCTCAAGAAATATATATTAAAGGACGGTGACGCCCGGGAAGCACCCAGCCTTGCGGCAAAAGTAAAATATGGCTCGCGCTCGCCGTGGTTTTCGCCAGGCGTGACTGCGATATCACGACGAAAAAATGGAGACTCTTTGACCCATCTAACTGCCCAGGTCCCTCTGTTGCCCGGGTCGCCCATTAACCCAGAAGCGTACCATAACCCATACTCGCGATATCCGCAGCTACTGGGCGGAAAAAGAAATTGTAAAACCGAACTGCATACTGACCTATCATGCCATCTACGTAGCTTCCAGATTTTCTTCAACGATGCCAAAATCCGTTCATGAACAATATTTTCGATATATACAAAGCAACTGCACGTCAAAAGCAGCATCTTCGAAATGACTAGATGATGATCTAAATTTCTGTCTTCATTCGGGGCAAAATAATGGCCTATAACATTCAGGCAAGCCTCAGAACTGGAACGACCCCATAGCCGTCACTCGACAAAATACTCGATTGCATTGCAACGTTCTTGCTGTAGTAGGTACTTTTCCTCGCCTCATATTTTCCAGGTACGGTCGACCCCTGTCGACCCCGGGGGCTTGGCGCGCTCAGTACCTATCCCAGTTTCGCGCCAAAACCCACCAGGGATCCTCAGGACCAACTTTGGCGCCAAAACCGCCCCCCTGACCCCCCCCGTCTCAAACGAGGACTATGTCCTCAAATGAGGACATTTGGTTTTTGGACAGCATGCCTTGCGTAGGGTATCCGTACCACGTTACCTACGTGCATGGACAAAGTAGCACCTGCACATAGGTGCCATGTAAGGGCAGTGTGATGATGCAGTTATGTTTCCCCATCACTGTGGAAGAGAAATGTATTGTTTGGCATGGTTGGTGGCCATATTAGTAGGTAGTATGCCCACCCTTACCCCCTTGGTTGCTTTTTACCAACGGTACCCCTATGGGCTGTACTGGGTGTAACTGCTGGTATACCCACCCAAATGATGACCCCAATGGCTCAAACTGTTCAGCAACTAATTGTTTATCATCCCTGAAGTGGTAGGTGCCTAGGTCTTATTATAACATAATTCAAAATGCACATTCTACCAAAAATGAAAACGCGCGTCTTGACCCCCCTGACTTTGACGGCAGTTATATATGGCCTACCCTGCATATATGTGAGGTATCCTACGCAAGCTGGTGAGTAAGGTCATTTGTCGCCAAAAGGCCCCCGAGTTTCGCGCCTACTTCTGCCCCAACCGGAGTGATACTGAGGAGTCCGTCGCGGCCCAGCTTGGCGTCGCCACCAAAGGGGGCAGCGACATCATCGTGCACACAGTTCAGGCCTACCTCGAGACGCATCCGACCCATGTGGCGCTGAAGGTGGATTGCCACAATGCGTTCAATGCTGTCACCAAGGCTAGCATCTTTGAGGCCGTCGGCGAGGCGTTCCCTGACCTTCTTGCGTGGACAGCAGCCTGCTACGGCGAACCCACTCAACTCTCCTTCCTCATGGAGGATGGGACGTTCGCCGACATCGCTTCCCGCACGGGAACCCAGCAAGGTGACCCCCTCGGCCCCTTTTACCTGTCTGCCCCGCTGCACAAGGCTCTCCAAGGTGTCCACGCTGCGCACCCGGATGTCGTGCTCCTCGCCTATATGGACGATATCCATGCCCTTGGCCCGGCCGACGCTGTGGTTGCCGCCCTGGCTGCCCTTGAAGTGGCCATGGCGGCCATCAACCTTCGGCTCACCCTCCCCAAGTGTGCAGTCTTTTCGCCCCAGGGGGACTGCTCTGGCTTCCCCGCGGCTATCCCGGGGGCATTGGCGCGGGCGCGTGGTTTCTCGTGCCTGGGCGTCCCTGTGGGTGACCCTGACTACGTCGAAGAGGAGCTCCGGGCCACCGTGGAACAGCGCACCCATGTCCTCGAGACTTGGGCGCGCCTCAAGGACCCCCAGACCAAAGGGCTCCTCCTGTGGTTTTGCGCCCACCCGCGGGTGGTTCACTGGCTCCGTGGCGCTCCCCCCACTTGGTGCGGCTTGCCGCGGAAGGCCATGACGAGCGCATTCAGGCCGCCTTGCAGGTGCTCCTCCCCGGCCCTAGCCTGCCAGCTCACTCCATGCGCTTGGCCACCCTCCCCTGCCGCATGGGCGGGTGTGGGCTCACCCGCGCCGCCCGCCTCGCCCCCGCCGCCTTCCTTGGCTCTGTTGCTCAGGCCTGGGCGGAGATCCGCCGGTTGGTCCCCAGCGCCGTCAGCGCCATTCCCGACTTGGTCACCCCATCCCCCTTCCCCTTTGTGCAGGCTGTGCAGGATTCTTACCTCGGGATCCAGCAGGCTTGCGACCTCGTCCGCCCCGCTCAGGCCGTCCACCGTCACCTGCCCCGGGGCACGCCCGGCGTGTCCACTGTCGTCAGTCCTAGTGTCTTCCCTGCCTGCGTTCATGAAAAACAACAAAAGACCTACGCGGGTATACTACACTGTGCCGACTGGATGGGTCTGCATGCGAGCTTGAACGATCAGGGGAAGGCTTGGCTTCACTCCGTTTCCCTTGAGGGGAGCGTGGGGTCCGCATTCCTGCGCGCCCTCCCCATGAGCCCTTTGTTCACACTGGTTCCGGCCCTTTACGCCATCGCTCTCCGCCACCAGCTCTTTGCCCCGCAACCTCTCATCACGGCGGGTGCGTCCTGCGGCAGCTGCGGGCTTGCTCTGGATACTACTGGGACGCACTACATCGCGTGCATGGGTGGCCAGCAGAACCAGAACTGGTTCCTCTATCTCCATACCGCTCTCCTCCGGGTGGTGTGTGCCATGGTTCGGTCGGTCTTTCCCCACTCCACCATCAAGTGCGAGGACGCGGATGGGGCCGCCCTCTACTCACCCAACCATCGCCCCGATATTACCGTGCTTGACTACGACGGGCAGGGTTGCCACCTGCTCATCGATGTCTCCGTGGCTCGGCCGCTTTCCGGTCGCCACATCCTCCGGGCGGCTGTGGATGCCGGCGCTGCTGCCGCTGTGGCTGAGCGCGACAAGTTTGCCTCCTACGGCAATGTGGGGCCCCACCGGGTCATCCCCTTTGTCCTTGAGGAGTTCGGGGCCATGGGCCCCAAGACAGCGGAGTTTTTCCACGAGTGCTGCCAGCGCCGTGAAGACCGCCTCGACCTCGAGGGTCAGACCGCCCCGTGGTCGGCCCGCACGTGGTCCTCGTATTGGCGGCAGCGTCTGTCACTCGCCCTCACTCGCACCGTGGCTGATGTGTTATTCCGCCGCACCCGGGCCGACTTTGTCGCGACCCATGCGGTCTAGATCCCATCCAGGCCTGCATGGTGGGCCGGCAGCGCTGTTGCTGCGTGTAGTTTTGTGATGTATAGTTAGTTGTACCTTGTGCCGCTGGCGTGATCCTTGGATGCAGTGCTTTTGCTAAGGGTTTTTGTCATTCGTCAAACTGTTGACTATTTGCCTCGGCACTTCGTCAAATGGTTGACTATTTGCCTCGGCTATTCGTCAAACTGGTTGACTATTTGCCTTGGCGCTTCGTCAACCCTGGGGGGGGGGGAGGAGGAAGCTTTATTTCTTCATAATTAACTTAAGGTCGCTCACGCCTCACACACGCATGTATTGCATGTGGATAAAACATAATATCACATAGTGGTTGTTGACAACTGCATAATCACAGGCATGCCATAGAACTGCACAGGCTAGCTAGCATACAGCCCAAAATAGCTCAGACCGTTATAACGGGTGCAGTTATTTTGGGGTGTTTTGCTTACCGTATAGGCATTCAATTCCAACGTGGCACAAAACATCATAGATGGCCACACATGGATAGATTCCCAAACACATTTCCAGCTTTAAAATCACAACAGCATGCTATACAACAAGTATAAAGCTTGTGCCAAGGCCCAAAACCAAGCGTAGAAGGGGTTCACAAGGAGCTACATTATCAATGCATCCAACACACTATAAAGCAATTCCAATGATTGGCAATGATAGAAAAAACAAAAGAACTAACCTGGTTATGCTTCCATGAAAGCATGCCCCGGCCATTCATGTTTCTTGCATGCACTATGGACGCACAAGCAGAAGGATAACTTGGGCCAGCAAACCAAGAAGCAATGCCTAGAGCTGGCCAGAAAACCACTTGTCTCGCTATGTCTGTGCAGGGAAAAGCACTCCGTTATCAAGCCCACCATGTTTAGAGACAATACCAAACGCTACTTCACTGGTTTCGTTGAAGCCTCAGCTACTAGCAATCAAATCTGGTCCAAAATCTGCGTGACATAGTGGTATTCCCCAACCATCACAAGCGAACGCGTACAAGCACTAAAGCAACAAAACGACAAGCAAAAACCATCGATTACATGTCTACAACTAGTTTATAAACGATAGGACGACTTGGTGCTGTAATTCATAAACGATAACATGTTAATACGTACCAGGTCGAAACCGCAGATTACCTGCTGTGCGGGAGCCGTCACTCCCACCTCACGGACATAGCCTCGAACCATTCCTGGCCGTCATCGCTAGTAAAACATGTCAAGAATAACGTAAAAAGTCTCCCCACGCGCAAATATATGGACGTTTGCTGCCGAACAGCAGGTAGCATACGCATGGTCACCGCCTGGTTAATAATTTTTTCATGCCCTCGTCGGCTCAAGTCCTGCCTTGCTCGTCTTCAGTTTTGGTACCCGAGCATTGTCCTGAACCGTACTGACGTACTGTCTTTCCAAACCAACTCCAACTGCAGCGTACCTAGGATTCAGATGGTACGGGCTGACGGCCTGACGCCGCGCCGCTGGACCTTAGGTCTGGCCTTCAGGACTTGGTGGTTGACGAATACCCTAAACATTTCGTCAAACCGGTTGACGAACTTCGGAGCATATTCGTCAATTGGTTGACGAATTGCCGAGTTGGTTGACGAATGTGGTTGACGAATTGCCCAAAATGGTTGACTATTTTACTACTATTTTCAAAATTCGTCAACCGGTTGACGAAATAGTCCCGTTAGCAAAAGCACTGCTTGGATGTCTGTGTCAGATTACTATTAATTTCTTCAGGGTTATTCTCCCAGTTATCGGGTTTTTCCTTATGTTGCATGCCTATCTCACCTCCGTAATCTATCATTCTCAATGAATATATGTGAGGTTGTATCGCGAACATCCGGTCCGAGGATGCGGATGGCGCTGCCTTCTATTCCCCCAACCACCGGCATGACATCATGGTGCTGGACTTTGAGGGGGGTGGCCGGCATCTGCTTTATTGACGTTTCGGTGGCGCGGCCCTTGGCTCTTAGCCACGTGGCTGGGGCCTCCCTCACGGCAGGTTACACGGCGGACCGGGCGGAGCGGGCCAAGCTCCTGGCCTACGGCGACGTCGGGCACCATCGTGTGGTGCCCTTTGTCCTGGAGGAGTTTGGGGCCATGGGGCCCCTGACCTCCGCCTTCTTCAAGGAGTGTTGCCGGCTCCGGGAGGACCGGCTGGACCTGGAGGGCCAGCGGGCCCCATGGTCGGCGCGGACCTGGACGTCATATTGGCGTCAGCGCTTGTCGGTGGCGCTGACTCGGGCCATGGCTGACATCATGCTCCGCCGTACGCGGGCTGATTTTGCGGTGCAGCAGGGCTATTAGGTTCCTCCCGTTAGGAGTTTCCATTGGTCTTATCGTAGTATAGAGCTTTGACATGGCTCTGTCTATAGGTTTATAGCTGGGCGTTTGCTTTGGTTTGAGTGATTTCACTCTGCTGTAAGTAATTATATTTTTAATATATATGTGAGGTTGTGATGTACCAACCCGGAGGCAACTCATGGACATGCTTGGCCCCCAAGGACAGCCATTGGATATGGGTAGGTTGGATGGCATCTGGTTTGCAAAATTGTGAAGATCCAGCCGATTTATCGGCAGGATCTCAGACCATTTAGGGGTTAACACATATACTGCCTTGTTGCTGAAAACTTTTTCAAGGCTTGCTGGGATGTTGCCCATATGTTTCTAACGCTTAACCTCATGTCCAAGTGAGCTAGACTGGCTTGGAAACTTGAGCTTGTCATGCTTACATTGTGCTTGTATTGCTATTTGTGCCTCTTTGCAGTATCTGCTTCATATATAATTGAAGGCTTCAGCATCATTGTCGAGCACCGTGGTGGCAGCCAAGCCTCCAATAACGATCTTGGACCTAACCTTGGCAAGTATTTGCTTCTTATTTCATTCTTTGGACTGAGCTAGCTTTGAGCTAGCTTTACACCTGCTATTTGGCCTGCACCATGGTCCCTGGCTGCCAGTTACATTTTGTGCCCCCCCCCGGCAGGCTGCAGGGTCTAGGATAGCGAGGGTGTAACGTAGACATGTTGTGGGCACCTTGGGTGCATTTTCAGGACCAGCCATGACCTGGCCCTGCCTTCTTTCTGGGCATATTGTTGACTTGAGTGCTTGTTGGTCACTCGCGTAGCGACCCCCCTGCATTTATAAATCGTAAACCATTATACAATGAGCATATTTCATGGATGTTAAGCATTGCTACTCTTGAACATATCATAAATGAACATGGTTCCATGCCGTACCCATGGATATGTACGTTGAAATGTGTGAGTTATTACAAATGGTATCCATGCTTAAAAATGTCCTCATACGAGGACATTTTCTTGGTGATTAGACAGTAGGCTAAAGAGGAAGGGTGATGTCAACAGTGTGTTTGCCCATGCAGATGTTGATGTCAGGAGGGGCTGAAAGATCAGTGGCCACGATAAACCTAGTAGGTGGATTACATGAGAGATGACACGACCATGAGAGGGTGGTAGATGAGTTAAACTGAGAAGAGCTAGAATTACATGCACAGATTCTTAATGACCTATGGACTGTCCAAGGGTTGGAGTTCAGTGCACGTTCTAAAGACTATGATGAGCATGACGATGATGGCATGCAAGGGGGCGGGGGGGCGTAATTAGGACAAGCACTGAAGACAGAATCATGTTGTACAGCAGCTAGGTGCTGAGCTCAATTGAATAGCAGCCCAAGCCACTGCTGTCCTTGATTGCTCTTTGTATTTCCATGTAGCAGAGAAGCACCTGGCAGATATATATTTGGATTAGCTGCTATAAGACACGCGCAGCAGGGGTGCCCAGCAGAGTGGGCCAAGTACTGCAAAGGAGATTGTGTGTGCTGCCGAGCGGGGCCCGTTTAGAAAGGAGACTGGTCAGCCGACAGGCACGACTGGTCAGCCAAGCTCCCCTTCTTGAGGCTTGTAGGCACTATGGTGCTTGTTCCAAATGCCAGTAAGTACTGTGATTGATGGTGATTTTGTCCCTTGATGATCGCTTTTTTAGTCTGGGTTGGTTAATGTATCCAGCCCCAGTGGCATGTATATGAATCCCATGACAGCCATGACGATAATTGAGTGAAGAATGCAAAGTTTTCCAAGACAATGACACAGAATATGGAGTATCTTGGCAAAAATCGCTCTATTTCTGCTTGCATCCGTCACTTTTAGTGGGCCGGCAGTGGTCCTAATATGTCCAACTTGTGTTCTAGTGTAAATTCAAGTATTGTGCTGTTCATGTGACGAATTCTGGCATGATTGGGCCACATATGTGCTGGCAAGGGCTTCATAAGTTTGAAAATAATGCACTAAAACGGTGTTTTGGCTAATGTATGCTGGAATTATAGCACATAGTTTGGTCCTACATTGCATACTTAAGGGTGGTTTTTGTCTTTGGATGTAAATTAGTAAGCATGACCATTTCCAGCTGAATTGGACTACATTTACTACTTGTGTGTGGCTGCTATTGTATGCCTCCTTATGCCTGGAAAACATCGTTTTCTGCACGTTTCCACGTCACGGTTTGATGCTAAAAATAGGTCAGTTGGCCCCCCAATTTATGTGATGTGAACAGGGTCCTAGGGGGACCTTAAGTCCAGAAAGGCACCCCGATCTGACTATATGCGTGGGAGATATGACCCCATGTAACCAAAAAGGCCGTTTTTAGGTGATGTGTATGGCACAAACAATCCATTTGAACTCCATCACAATAGAGAGAACAACCACGGAACAGTTAACGTAAAGGATTTACGTTAGATGGATAGAGATTGTTACGCTCTTTCCAACGGCACCTTGAACGCCTCATTTGGTTAAGGAACGTAAAAGTTATGACGTTTCCTAGGCTGTGCCGACAGTACCCGGCGCGCCACTGTGGGCGCGTACGGACACAGGATGTACAAGTGTCACTTTGATAGTCCGCAGGACGTTGACAGGACTTGTACAGGACTTGATGGTCAATTGATAGGTAGGCGCACTGTAGCGCGCCAGGACCTATGAGACAATTGATGCTGAGTAGTGTACGGATAGGTCCACAGGACTAGCCGTATGGACAATTGATAGATCTGCGCGCCAAAGGCGTGCCAGAGTCTGTGTAATCAATTGATTGACAGTTCGGCTGTGACAGTGCAGCTGATTACTTGGACGCGTCCCTAACAACCTATATGTGTTACGTCGCGTAACAATTCGTTGTAGTTACGGACGTAAATTAGGTCTTTTGCCTCGGTTGTCCCTAGGTTTACGTTTAGGCTCCTACCGGGACATTATTGTCCTCGTAACAGTACGGTGGTACATTGGGTGCCGTTGGGCGCCGCGCCGCGTACTTTACTAGTGGTCCTGATCCTGTGTTAGAATGTAGTGGACCAGCGTGCATCAGTAGATGTAGTGGACCAGCGTGCATCTGTAGGCGAGGGCCAGGTCGGCCCGAGCGTGTTGGACCGTTGGTGACCATTTATGCGCGTTCTACCCTTTGTGTGTGCACTCGGCGTGTGTTAAATGAATTAACACATATAGGCTTGGGTCACGGCAGTGTAGTTGTGTTTCCTTCCTCTATTCCTGGAGTAAACGGGTTTGTGTAAATGGCTTATGGCGTATTACAGTAGCACATACGTAAATGCATTGAGATCTGGATCGTCTCGTTCGTCTTTCGCTAGAGGTTTGACTAGAGGAGGCTTGACTAGTTTAGGTAGCATCAGGCCAGCTAGAGGTAGAGGTAGTGGTAGATACCCGCGGCGTAACAATGGACTCGGAGGAATTTTAGATATAGAGCGAGACGACGATCCCCTGCAACATAAGTCATTGAATCAACCCTTCCGCGGCTGGGAAAATGAAGACGACACCTACTTGACAGGTAATGGGCGGGTCGCCTGCGAGCTGGGGGGGTAGTGCTGCCCGATTCGGGACACGCCCTGCCTAGAAGATAGACCTGCTCGAAGCGGAAAATCCTTCTATAGATAGTTCCTTTCCCTCATTTCGTTTTCCTGAATGTTGCTTACTGTCTTAGATAGGTGATGTCGGAGATAGGTGATGTCGTAGATAGGTGATGGTTTCATTTCGGTCTTAGTGAGACGATTAGCGTCTTGGTAGGATCCACCTTTTCCTTCGTGTTGCTGCTCATTAGACGGCCGCACTCGCAGAAAGTCACTGGGTCGCTGACTTTAGGACTACGAGCGCTGGACCGTTGTCGCCCTCGTCATTTCGGTGATCCAGATAACCCAGCTAAGTCGACTCCTACCCCTTCCACTCCTATCGTGACTACTCAAGAACAAGGTGCGTTACCATGAGCCAGCGGCGATCTTTTACTGCTCCTTCCCATTCATCTAGTGATAATAGCTTAGCTAAATATTACGTAGTTATTACCCCTCAATGGTCAGCCATTTTCCTCTCTTGGTCAGATGCTAGGAAGATAGTGCAAAACCGTACATATAATGTAATTAGGTACAAGAAATTTATGTCCTTCGAGAAGCTCAACATTCCTTATAGATCATAGCCAAATCAGATTTAGGCCTACACGTACGCCCTATTCCTCATGGTCGCCCTCCTGTAGAAGCTCTAGTTTTGCTACCCCTCCTTCGTCTCCCCCTAAGAGGGCTGCATCCTCATCTAGCTTAGATACTCCTCTCACCTTAGAATTCGGTTCCCTATCCATTACTGTTGTTAAAAAGGATTGATTTAAATTGTTCCTTCTTTTAAGCCATTAAAAGCTTTTTCTTTTCTTTCCTTGCCTTAAATTAGGCCTTGTCCTTTATCCTTGTTGCTTTCAGTTAGATTCTGATCATTTACTTAAATAAAAATGGATCCAGTGGGTGGTAACATGTCGCCTATACCTACCAATACTCCTACTATGAGTAATAATAATAATAATATAACAACCATAACAACAATCGTGGTAACCGACGGGACTCACTTGAAACGGTGCACCATCTCACTCCTCAAGGTAATCTTCGTACCTCACCTCCTTCTCCTATTGCTGATGGTCGCCGTCGTCCCTCACTTACCCCTCCTACCTATGAACAACGTCAACGTATGCAAGTCAGATTTAGTGATGACCCTTCCCTTACCCTGAACCAGGCCCCTGCCCCTCCTGCAACCTTGGCTCAACCCTCCAGCAGGTCCTCACTAACTAACAATGTTTCTAGGCCTCCTTCCCACCCTGTGCCTTCCATGCCTGCTCTTAACACGGGTCGTGCCTCTGCCCCTGTCGGTCCTTCTGGGCGCCCTAGTGCAGTTCCCTTTTACCCACCTGCTTCCTGGTCCTACCCTGAGACGGCCTATGAGGCAGCCCAGGTCCCTACCCGTGTGGCTGATTTAGAAGTTAATAGTGATTTCAGCACCATGCCCTAGATGATAGAAATTATGATCATTTTGCCTATTCCTCTCTTCGTGAGCAATATACTGTCCCCTTCTCTTATGGGCACCAGCCTGAAACGGTGGCCCCTTCTAGACCCCTACCCAAGACTTTTCCTCTTCCTTCCTTCTATCCCGCTTATGTAGCAGTGGAAGATAGTGGCCCTATGGGAAAAACTGACTCTTCTAATCCCCCTAAGCCCCCTGCTCTTCCCCTCTTTGCTAACCTTCCCAAGCTGGATGTCAAGTCTACCCCTCAACAGTTTTTCACCTTTATTATGTTGCTTACCCAGAACACGGAGTCGTGGCAGAATCATAATAGATGGCGTCTTTCTGATGCTGTATTAGTTCCTCACTATCTTACAACCTGTATTACTCCTGAGCTTGCTAACCTCATTCAGTGTGAGTCTTTGGCCTCTCATGCCTACCCTAACTCTGTAGCAGAATTGTTTAAGCGTTTAGAGAACCATTTAGTCCCTCCTGATTCAGATTGGCAGGATAGATTAGCCTTTGGTACCTTGCAGCAGGGTACTAAATCATTTAAGGAGTATATGAAAGAGTTTGATGCTCAGATGGTACGAATTAGGGATTTGTCGGGTGCAGAAGTACGTGCTCGCTTCCTCCAAGGCCTCAGTAGACCCTTATTACGTGAAGTCAAGCGCCAGTTCTCTGCCTACCGTTTTACTGATCTGCCCCTCAAGCATGTGCGCCAGCATCTCTTGCGTGTAGCAGATTTCTTCACCACCCTTCTCTTCCTACCCGTTCCCGTATTAATAATATTATCCTTACCCCTGAGGAGGAGAACTCCTATGTAGAAGAATTAGATATCTGTGTTACTGACCTTTCAGCCCTTGATGTCTCTCATATCACATGCTATCATTGTAAGGAAGTAGGTCATCTTAAACGTGAGTGCCCCAAGTTCCTTTCGGGTGCTCCCCCTCATCCCGACGCTCGCCCTCCTCGTACCCCTCAGCGTGCTCCTATTCGTCCTACTTCAGGACGCATTCCTTCAGCTACCCCTAGTAGGCTGAATGCTGTGCAGACAGGATCCCCAGGGTTCCCCTATGATAATCAGGCTCCCGCACCCTCTTCGCTCCCTCGTGACCCTCCAGCAGTGGCTTTTTCGCCAGGGTCTTCTTCGGGGTTAGTTCCTATGGATTTGGGGGGGAGGGGGAACAGTAGGCCTGTCAGCCGGGGGTAACCTGGACAGGTCCTTAGATAGTACCCCAGATAAAAATTTTTGCCTGCCTGTTTTTATAACCTCTGTAGGAGCTGAATCTTCCCTACCACTACGTGTGCGTCCTCTTATGTTCTTGAATGGTGGTTTAACCGTCCCTCACACTGTTGTAGACCCTTTCTGCATGCTGATGAACTCTTGAATGTCTCTGTGTTGGTAGATAGCGGTGCGGCTAGCTCCTTTGTGAGCGAGGCCCTAGTTAGGCGTTTAGGACTAGTCCCTACCCCTCACACCAAACCCGTCACTGTTCATTATGCTGATGGTCGCACCAGTCATTCCCCGGGTACGGTGTCCCTTCCCATGGTTATACAAGGACGTACTGTCAACCTGACGGCCACTATAGGCCCTATCACTACCGCTGATGTATTACTAGGATTAGATTGGCACCAGGATAATAAGATTACTATTAATTATGATACCATGGTCATTTGGTTTCCAGATAGCTCTTACTGGGTACCGGAACGTCATTATAGATTGGAAAATTTATCCTTGGTAGATATTACTCCTCCTACACCTGTTGATCCTCCTGTAAGACCTATACCTGAAGTATTAATGTCCAATGATGAGTTGCGTTCTGAACTAAAGGAATATGGATATTTATTATGTATGTTCCTTCAGTTAGAAGTACAGGAGATACCTATCACTAATAATAGTGTGGATATAGATATAAACACAGTGGATACAATAGGAGTGGGATTTACTGAAAATGAAATAGTAAGATACATGGCTGTGATAGATTCCTCAAAAGTTTTTGAAGAAAAGACTCCTTCTTATCCTCCTCCTCGTTCTGTTTTACACCGTGTAGTTATCAAGGACGGTGCAGTTCCTACGCACTCTCCGATGTATAGAATGGGCCCTACCGAGTTAAAGGAACTAAAACAGATTTTAGTGTCATTATTAGAAGCAGGATTGATAGAGCCTAGTAACTCCCCCTACTCAGCTGGTGTCCTGTTAGTTCCTAAGCCAAATGGCAAGTTTCGCCTAGTTACTGATTATAGGAAGTTGAATGATATTACTGTGAAGTCTAAATACCCTCTACCTCGTATTGATGATATATTTAATAAGGTTAAAGGTTCCACTTGTTTCACAGTACTGGATTGTGCGGATGGTTTTTGGCAGTTGCGGATAGCTCCTGAGGATTGCCATAAAACCGCCTTTGCTACCCCTTTTGGTCATTACCAGTTTAGAGTAGCGGCTATGGGACTCTGTAACTCGCCTGCCTCTTTTCAAATGTTAATGAATGAAGTGCTTAGACCTGTTATGGGAAATTCTCATCTTCCTCAGGTGTCCTCTGATTAAAGGATCCTTCCTTCTCCTCTGTTTCTTTATCTGAGCATGACCGTTCTTGTGCTCAAGCTTACTTAGATGATATTCTTATTTACTCTCCTGATTTTGAAACGCACCTACGTGATTTAAAGAAAGTATTAGAAATAATGGCTGAAAATTCTTTGTGGGCGCGCCGTGCTAAAGTGCGTTCGGGTAGGAGTGTCCCATTTTTAGGGCACGTTCTGTCAGATGCCGGGGTCGCTACCGACCCGGATAAAACTAAGTCAATTCAGGAATGGCCTACTCCTACCGACGTTAAAGGTGTACGTAGTTTCCTAGGAATTGCTTCTTACTATAGGCGTTTTATCCCGCGTTTCGCAACTATAGCAGCCCCTATTAATCATTTATTAAAGAAGGATATCCCCTTTGTTTGGAGTAGTGAATGTCAGTCGGCTTTTCAGTGCCTAAAATCCCTACTCCTTTCCCCTCCTGTACTCATCCTACCGGATACTACTAAACCCTTTGTTGTGGCTACAGATGCTAGTAAAGTAGCTATAGGTGGTGTCCTTCTCCAGGATCAGGGTCAGGGCTTACAGCCAATTGAGTATATCTCTAGGACAATGCTCCCTGCGGAGCGTAACTATCCCGTACACCAGCAGGAACTCTTAGCTGTGGTGTATTGTTGCCACGCGTGGCAGCACTTCCTTAAAGGTGCTCAATTTGATGTCTGCCTGAATGAACCCTGTGAGCTAGATCCTTATAGGTTAGTTATCCAAACGGATCATCGTCCCCTTACCCATCTTCTCTCCCAACCCAACCTTACCCCTCGGCAAGCGCGCTGGATGGAATTTTTAGCACAGTTTTCCCCTTTTAAACTTCAGTATGTCAAGGGTGTAGATAACATAGTACCAGATGCACTCTCTCGTCGTGCAGACTATTCCTTCTTCGAGGACCTTGATGTTCTCAATACTACTCTAGTTCCTACTACTATGGGTGTAACCCCTTATGGTGAACTACCTGATGATGAATCCTATGCCTACCTCTTTCATACAGCTGTTCGCATGCCTGATCTCCTTTCTCACGTAGGACTCTCTCTCCCGTGTGAGGCCCTTCCCGTGGCCTCGGTGGGGGGGAGGGGAAAAATAAAATTTCTATACCGCTTAGCCATATAGCGACTAGGTCAGGAAAGTCTTATGAAAACGTAGTCCCTCTAGGACCTCCCCTTCTCTTTGGCAAGGCGGTAGGAGATCTCTTTAAACCTGTTCTGGATACTTCTGTAGCGATGCCTACCTCTGATCTTGAACGCCTTATTAGTAGATTTACGGCCACTGAGCCGGAAGCATTAGCTGCCATTGCTGCACATCCCCAACAATTAGGCAAGCACCCTTGTAAATTTGTAGGTGGGTTTTTATATGTGCAGATAGCAGATTCTCCCCCTCAATGGCGCCTGTATGTCCCTCCTATCTGTCGCTCCTCCTTGCTCTTTGAGTTGCATGACTTAGCTGCTCATCAGGGTGGTAAACGGGTACGGGACCTAGTAGCCCGCTCTTATTACTGGCCTTCCCTTTATAAGGATGTAGATGAGTATGTTAGAACTTGTCAATCTTGCCAGGAAATGAAACCCAATAATGTAGGACAGATAGCAGAACCTAGGACCTTGCCTGACCCCATCATGCCTTGGGATTCTATCATGATGGATTTTGTAGGACCTTTTAGAAAGAATGATAGGGGCAATGCCCAAATCCTTGTGTTCATAGATCGTTTTACTCGTATGTGCCATCTTGTGCCGTGTCCTTTAGAACTCACGCACGTGATTGCGCACGCCTATACCTCAATAATGTATATAGATATCATGGTTGAGTAGGCAGTTTATTAGTGATAAGGATAAATTATTTACCTCAGATTTTTGGCAGCAGTTTTTCGCTGCCATCGGTACCAAGGTTACCTACGGTACTGCCTACCACTCCTCCTCCTCTCATTTAGTAGAGCGTCTTAATAGAGTAGTAGAAGAAGCGCTTAGGCACTATGTTAATGGCTCGGGTAGTGATTGGGAGGATTATTTATGTTTGGTAGAGTTCTCCCTCAACAATTGTCCCCAAGCTGCGCATGGATATACGCCCTTCTTCTTAGATACTGGTAGACAGCCCCTTACCCCTACCTCTCTCTTAGCTAGTCCTCTACGGGACAAGGATGATGTGTCCCGAGATACTGTAGAAGGTGTACAGTCCTTACTAGATAGAATGAAAACTGCTCATGACCACGCGATCTCAGGGTACCAAAAAGCTCAGGCTAAGTACCTTGCTAGGTTGCGTGCCTCCTTAGATAGACGAGCACCTGAGATAGAAATAGGAGATCTAGTATTAGTAGAAGGCCCCCGTGTTGGCCGTTTTGCTCATAAGTTTGAAGCAGAACTGAAGGTCAAACTTAGGCCCGCCTTCTTAGGACCCTTCCATGTGTTGTCTAGGGTAGGAAATTTCTTATATAAAGTCGATATCCCTACCTCTTGGCAAACGCATTCAAACACCTTCCATAGGAGCCAGCTTAAACTGTACCATCCTAGTACGTTCGCTGGCAGGGAGTTAGCGCCTGCCCCTTTAGAGCATAACCCTGACACTGGGGAAGTAGAAGACGAAGTAGAAAGCATCGTGGCCCATAGAGATATCAAAAAGGGCCGCGGTACCCAGCGTCAGTATAAAGTGAAGTGGATGTATGCTCGTAGTGAAGTAGATAAGGTTTGGTATACGGAGAGTGAGCTAGATGGGTGTAGTCGCCTGCTGCAGGAATATAAAACCCTGCACAAGCTCTAGTTGTAGGCCTTCTCCTCTCTTATGTTATGTCTGCTGTCGACGGGTGGTTGGTTGTCCCCTCCCCTCCGCAGCCGTCATGTCAGAGCCTACCCCTCCGGCTGAGAGCCCGCTGCCGTCCCTGCCCCTACCGGACCCTGAGCTGTACTTCGAGGCCCTTCCGGGTCGTTGGGTTTCACGGTCTAGTTTCCCGGGTGGCGTCGTGCATCCGGCCCTCCAGGCCCAGCATGCGGGCATAGTCCGGGCGGCTCTCTTCGGGGTCACGTGGTACGGTCCTTCCCCTGCTGAACCGCATCAGCTTGTTTTGCACGGATTTGACGATGCCGGCCACTGTTTGCTAGAATGTGGCTCCAGCTGTCCAGCCCTGGGACAGATAGCTGCGATTCTCCAGTGCCCCAGGGTGTTTTCCTACCTTTCTACCCCTGTGGGCCGCTCCTGCCTACGGGATGTGTTCCCCTGGCTTCCTGCCGAGGGTGATGCGGAGCTGGATGAGAACCCCTGCGACCTGTTACGGGCCGTAGAGTTTATGGAGATAGCAGACCAGAACGCGGGTGTAGGATTTGGCGACCCTACCCCTACGGACGCGCCGGTAGAGGCGCAGTATTCCCCTGAGTATTCGGCCTCCCCTGCGGCGTCCTCCTCTTCAGTGTCGGCGCCTTCCCCTGTCCCGTCTTCACCGAGGTCGGTCCTGTGCGCATCGGTGGAGCCTACCCCTTCGGGCTCTGGTCGTGAGCCTGATCCTCTTGCGGCGACAGTTTCTGCGATGCAGGCGCAGATCCAGTCCCTGACGGCGGCCTTCGGGGCCTTCATGGCGGCCCAGGCGCACGCGCCAGCCACGCCAGGTGGGGTGTCTGTGGCAGCTGTGCCCCCTTCCCCTTCGGTCGCCTCGGCGTCTACGGTTCCCTCTGGTGCTGCAGCTCCTACGCCTTCGGCTACCGCTGCGCCTGCTACTGACGTACCTGCGCCTCGGCGCGAGTCCGCCGTCCCAGTGGCAGCGCCCGCCGCCGCCGCGTCCGAGCCGCCCACCACGTCAGCGCCGCCCTCCATTACAATTCGTTCAAGTGGCCCGCCGGAGCGGCTGTACAATTTTTCCCAGTGAGCGCGCTGCCAAGTGTACTTGTGGGCAAAGTTTTAGGTGCCCCATCACTTCGAGGTACTAAAAATTAGGCTACGGTACGAATTCAGCGAATTTCAGCGAATTTTCAGTCGAACCAAAGGAAGTGACGGCAACTACCAAAAAGTTTCCGTTACGAATTTTCAGCCCAACACTCGCGCAAAATGAAGTGACGGCAACTACCAAAAAGTTTCCGTTACGAATTTTCACTCCCACACGTTTGCACAAGAGGAAGTGACGGCAACTACCAAAAAGTTTCCGTTACGAATTTTCAGTCCCACACTTTGCGCAAATTTTAGTAGGGCTGCACGCAAGCTACCTTTCAAAATTTTGCGCTAGTATGGAACGCATTTCATTCGTCTGGAGGAACGCTGCCCGCCAACTACCCCCGTTCAGAATGTTCCGCCGAAATTTACTTGAGATTTGGAAATCTGAACGTGCGCGCAAATTTTAGTAGGGCTGCACGCAAGCTACCTTTCAAAATTTTGCGCAAGTATGGAACGCAATTCATTCGTCCGGAGGAATGCTGCTCGTCAACTGCCCCCGTTCAGAAAGTTGCGCCGAACTTTACTTGAGATTTGGAAATCTGAACGTGCGGTTGGAGTTTCGCGGGGAAACCCAAGTTCCCGAGTAATTCACCAATGACGCGCTTCGAACACTTGTCCGCTAAAACCTAAGCAGCCGCTCCGGCTGGCCACTTAAACGAAACGGGATGCTCGCGGGGTTTCTTCAGCGACCCGGGCGGTCTTCCCAGGCTTTGGGAGGGCGGTCCCCCGCAGAGGATCCCGGTGCCTGACTGGAGCTTGGACGGTAACCAGTCGTATGCCGGATTGCCTGTCCCCACGGGTCCTATTTTCAACATGTGGCCTGGTGGTGCTCCACCCCCAGAGACCGGCGCGCCAGTTGCGGAGGCGGGTCCGTCGCGACCCCCTGCGGCATCGGGTCCGACGCGGCCCCCCGTTGTACCGGCGTCTTCCGCGCCTGTGCCGGTTCCTACCCCTTCGTCGGCCCCTGCCCCTTCGGCCCCGCGGTCTTTGGCTGCGGTCGTTCGGTCCAGTGGCTCTGACCCGCGCGCCACCCGCGCTGCCGATTCCCTTCGGGAGTTGTCAGAGGGCGATCGGGATCGGGCCCCTTCTGTGGTGCATGCGACTCCGGAGTCGCGAGACACGCCTGTCTTCGGGTATGGTATGTCTGCGCTCGCTTGCCGCCAGTGTGACCTGCCGCGCGCCTCCGCCGAGCTGGCCATTTCGCACATGTCCTACGGGTTCTCCCAGGTGTGTCGGGCGCCGCGGGACCGTAACCTACCAGTTGAGACTGATCGGCCTCCTTTCGACATGGTTATTTTGGCTGATCCGGTGTTCCAGGGTGAGATCCTGGTTCGGCGCGTCCTGTACCGCTGGGCGCGGCGCCACAATGACTTGGACACCTACGGCGGGTTCCAGTGGGCTTACCCTCCGCCTCTGGGCATTATGGCCTCAGATGCTCTTACGGTAGATTTTCCTGCGGTGCCGGGTGCCACGTACAGCACCGTCCTTCAGCCCATCCTAGAGTGGGATGCCCGTCGTCCAGCGCCCATCCCGGGCCAGGGTTTGGACTCTCGGGGTCATCCTCCTCCCCGGGCTAGCGACTACCTCGAGACGTTCGGGTCGCGACAGTGTGCCCGCCGGTGGCGCTCCCGCGAGATTCGGCATATCCGGTTGTGGCCGTCCAACGTGGAGCCCCTGGTAGATCTGTTTTTCCCGACGGGTATGCGCCCTCGGATCCGGTATCATTGCCTGCTCCTTCGGGCTCTCTGCCTGATCGCGGTAGAGCCTTTCCTACGCCTCTTTGCCTGCGGTTTCCTGGACTGGGCCCGGGGCCAGGTCGTTCTTACACAGCATAGGTACTACTGGGCCTTCCTGGGCCTTTTCCCTGACGGCGTGTGGGCCGATGTTTTCCTCACTGTAGATAGGCACGACAATGCTGAGGATGTGTCTCACTACCAGGCTTACCTGGATGTCCTGCTGGCCTCCCGTGGTACCTACCAGACGGATGGCCATTAGATAGAGGGCCTTAGGCCCGACCTGAGGGTGTTGTCCCTCCGGTATGTAGAGTCGCCCTCATGTTCTGGCCAGTTGACTGGTCGTTCTTGGTCCTTGGTGCTGATGGGTTTACTCTGTGTGTCCTGCCCAGTGCCGTTTCCCCCGGCAAGGACTTTGTTCCAGGCAGTTAGGGGAACCTACCACCAGGCTTGGTGCTGGCTAACCCTACACCTCCAGGCGTGGTGGTGGAGACCGTGTGAACTATTGGTGCCTTGTATCTTGGATGGCCTGCTGACTGTGTTAGTGTGTGCTGGGTGCATTAGGTTTCCTACCCCTTGTTTTCCTCCCTGTGCGTAGGGAGAGGGCTCCCTACCTTTGTGGGGGGGAGGTGTTACGTCGCGTAACAATTCGTTGTAGTTACGGACGTAAATTAGGTCTTTTGCCTCGGTTGTCCCTAGGTTTACGTTTAGGCTCCTACCGGGACATTATTGTCCTCGTAACAGTACGGTGGTACATTGGGTGCCGTTGGGCGCCGCGCCGCGTACTTTACTAGTGGTCCTGATCCTGTGTTAGAATGTAGTGGACCAGCGTGCATCAGTAGATGTAGTGGACCAGCGTGCATCTGTAGGCGAGGGCCAGGTCGGCCCGAGCGTGTTGGACCGTTGGTGACCATTTATGCGCGTTCTACCCTTTGTGTGTGCACTCGGCGTGTGTTAAATGAATTAACACATATAGGCTTGGGTCACGGCAGTGTAGTTGTGTTTCCTTCCTCTATTCCTGGAGTAAACGGGTTTGTGTAAATGGCTTATGGCGTATTACAGTAGCACATACGTAAATGCATTGAGATCTGGATCGTCTCGTTCGTCTTTCGCTAGAGGTTTGACTAGAGGAGGCTTGACTAGTTTAGGTAGCATCAGGCCAGCTAGAGGTAGAGGTAGTGGTAGATACCCGCGGCGTAACAATATGTGTGACTTGGTCGCACCGGGACGCTAGTTCTTGCGTGCACGTTCTCTTGGCACTGCGACCCTGTCGTCTGTGCTGCGTGCAGTCTTGGAAGTGACGTGACTTACGTCTGTGTTTCTTTGTTATTAATAAAGGCAACTTCCTGCAAGAACCATGGCGGAATTCGTGGCATTCTCACGCTTACAACTCGTATTACACGCCTCGTTAAAAAGATGCCAAATTCTGAAGAATTCCGGATTCCCGCCGATGAGGAAATAGCCGCTCCGCCGGCTGGTCCTCCGTCAAGACCGACTGCGCCGTCGTGGCAGCAATTGCTCGACGAAGTCACGATCTCGCTCGACGAACTTCATCGTCGGCAGCGCGCAGTTCTTCCGTTGCTCGGGGATAACCCCGAGGACCCCGATTTGCCAGCACTGGTGCCGGCTATACACGCATTGTTGGACCAGATTCGCAACATTTTATCGCAGTTTACGGTCCAGGTGCGGGGAGGTTTGCGGTCGGTGAACGAGGTCACCACTGCCATCGAGGAGCTGGATAACGCCATCTCTTCGCTCACCGGTTACCAGAGAAACTTGCAAAACTAAGCATCGCTACGCACGGGGGGCGCGCCGGCGGTGTCGACAAATTTATTTCAGGATCTCGCGTTGCTGTCGCTGCTCACACGCGGCGTACGCAGTCGCGAACGCCAGGTTCTTATTAACCTGGTAGCTTTTCTCGCGTCTCTGCGAGAGTGGATTCCCGCAGGGTGGGAATTGTTATCCATTTTTACTCATCCTCTGCGCCTCGTCGCGCGTCGGGCGCGCGCAACTTTCGCGACGGGAAGCACACCGGTTTTAATACATACCGGTGCAGGTCCGGCACACACGCCGGATATGGAGGATCCTGAGTTCACCTACGAGTACTGTGATTTCCGGGGCCTCGACTACTGAGTCAGCCAAATTTTTATCCAGTGCTCGTCGACATTTTGTCGAATTTTCGGCGGCAATTCGCGGGGGCGGCGGCGACACCGGCGCAGGCGGCAGTTGTGACAAAATTTTGTACATATTTTCTGCTGCTTTGCTAAGGTGTTCTTTGAATAGCTTGTAGTGCAGAATGGCAGACGGGCGCCGTAGCAAAGGTGCCCCAGCCAGTGGGAATAATGGTGGTGCTGGTAGTGGGACCGCTCACGTAGATGACGTGGGGGTTACCGGAGAGATTACCAACATTCCTCACAATAATAATAATGCACAAGCTGTTCATGGCTTTGATCTCACCACACAGGGTCTTTTAATTGTTAATCAGCTGCAGCCTGTAACCTCAGACTCCAAGCCTAAGCAGGCTGAAGAGTTTGTGGAAGGATTGGAAGGGTTCCCTAGCTTGTACGGTGGTACAAATTACTATCAAATCTGGATAGGAAGTAGCACTTTTGGCAAGTGTACTGACCAGATTAAGGACCTGACCAGGGAGTGCAAGAAGGCCAATAAGGCCTGGGCACTGTATGTAGCTGAGCTGAAGGAGCTGCTGGAAGACCAACGCAAGAAGGTCGGCATCCATTGGCAAGACAAGTATCAAGGGTGGGAGGTCAAAGGGGATCTCATCCAGAATTTCCTTAACTATTGCAAAATGGTTGAGGAAGGCAGGGCCCACGGTTTCAACGTGGCAGACAACATAGCCCTGACCAACTGGTTGAAGGTCTCTGGGCTGGATAAGGCCACACGTGGATCCCTCAAGGTCATGTGTGCTCCTCACTCCACCCTGAAGGCCTACAAGGTCATCATCAAGCAAGCTCTTGAAGCTGAGGAGCTGTTTGAGGGTGGGGTGCCAGCAGTGAAGGCAACCCAGGCAGGTGGGCGTACCCAGGGGGGCTCCAAGACGTCTGAGGCTGACAGAAGCCAGGGAGGACGAGGGGGCAACCATAACAAGCGCAAGGGCGATCATTCACCCGACTCTGACAGGAGGTCACACTCCAAGTCGGTGTTCAGGCGGGTGGGTGGTAAGCCCAAGCAGGGCAACGCGTCTGACAACGGGGGCAGTGGCCAGGGCAAGTCAAAGATACAATGCTACCTGTGCAAGGGGTGGGGGCATATCAAGAAGGAGTGTCCCAGCTTCAAGAAGACCCAGGGCCAGGGCAGCAACAAGAATAACAACAACAAAAACAACAACAAAAACAAGTCCCAGGCAGGCCAGCCTTCAAAGGGCAGTCAGCAAGAAGACAACAAGGAGCAGTGACTGTCTGAGGCAACCCCTACACACCTTAATTCACCCAGGGGGGAGGCCAGGTGCTCCAATGCAGATTTTATATCTGGGCAACAAGAGGGTGATCTCCAGGTTCAGGGTGGCCCCAGGTCACCTGGAGAGGTACAGGTTCCTATGAAGACGTCCTTGACAGGCCGGGCCCACTTCAAATGTTCCGAAAAGTGTGACACTTTTGGTCGTTTTTTTGACTTTTTCGACGATCGTCACTCTGCAGAGTGATTCGTCGTGCGAAATCGTGCGAAATTGTGCGAAATTTGCTGAAATCGTGTGAAATTTGCTGAAATCGTGCGAATTTGTGCGAAATTTGCTGAAATTGTGCGAAATTTCATGTGAAAAATGTCGACGGTAAAAAATTTTGATGTGCACAACGTGTGTGAATTCATGCGAAATTTTGTCAAACGTCACTCCCCAAAACGACCCTTGGTTGAAATCCATGCGAAATTGTGCGAAATCATGCAAAATTGTGCGAAATCGTGCGAAATCGTGCGAAAATGTGTGAAAATTTTGCGAAAATCACGCGAAAATCACGCGAACTCGTGCGAAATTTTATTTTTTTTTTGCAAAAATAGCGAAAAAGTGTCACACACTTGGCTTGGACGGCGGAACATTTGAAGTGGGCCCGGCCGACAGCTGGTGCAGCTGTAAGAATGTCTGACCCCATGCATCCTCGTGCTGGGCACGAGGGTGGACCTCTCATTTTGAGAGAAACCAATGTACAACCACAGAGGGGTGTGAAGGCCTCTGGTGGTATGCATGTGGTCCCTGCTGGCGGTCCAGGTGTTGGGCATGAGCAGGGTGACTCAGGCTCTGAGTCAGAACAGGATGGAAGTCAGCATGGTGATGCTGGACAACCTGACAGCACAGTCCTGACTGTGCCAGGGACTGCTTCCTCTGTGTACCAGGAGTTGGGTGCCCGAATCCACAACATGTTTGGGCATGCCACTTCTCTGTCAAACAACTTTGCCTTCCGTATGGGCAGGGCACCCCTTCTCAAGGCGTGTCAGCAAGCTGCCTCACGGTGTAAGTGCCAGTTGTCCTCCAACAAGCCCAGGAAATCACATGCCAAAGCTCTACCTCAGAGCATTGGTGATCTGCAGTGTGATATCCAACACATCAGGGGCATGCAACTGTTGGTGTGCGTGGACAGGTACACAAAATACAAGGTGCTGGAGCATTTACCTTCTATGAAGAACAGGTACTTGCTGGCTGCCCTGCAGAATGTAAGAGCCAAGTTTCCTACCACAAGGATCCAGGTGGACATGCAGTTTCAGCATCTCAAGGGTGATCCTACCCTTCCTGAGTTGCTGGTTACACCTAGGGAGGCTCATGGGCAGCAGGGTGCTATCGAGAGGGCAATCCAGGAGGTCAAGAAATTGATCATCTCTGAAGACTGGGTACCCTTGTCTGCACCTGCACTTGTCAGGAGTGCATGGCTGAGGAACGTGGAGCAGCAGCTGAACAGCAGGGTTAACTTCTACTATGATGGAGTTGCTGTCAGCCCAATGGGTCTATATCATGGCCTGTGCCCACCACATGTGCTGGAGGGCTGGAAACATGCTGCACATGTCACCTTTGCCAAGCTGAGGGAGAAGGACCGGGGTTGGAAGATGCTGGAGCCACAAGTGGGTCAGAAGGTCCTAGCTTGGAAGGAACCTAGCCTTTATGGCAAACGTGGTAGCTGGAGTCCTGGGGTGGTTACCCAGGTTGATGAAGCTAGCCACGCATGCTTGGTCAGCATGGAGGACGAACCAAAGCATGTACACCGGCTGAGTTGGTCATATGTCAAGCCTAACCTGATGAATGAGGGCAGTCAGGCACAAGGCTCACAGGATCTGCAGGATTTTCAGGTCCCAAGTGACATCACTGACGCAACGACCACATCTGTTGCAGGGGAATCTGTCAGCCCTGGCCAGGTTGCAGAGGTACTTGTTGAACAGGCTGCAAGGTCAACAGCTGGGGAGTCAACTGTCAAGCCCAAGGCACTAACCAAGCCCAGGGGGACAAGTTTGGCTGGATTGATTGGGGCTCTACAAAGAGCCAAGAAGCAGCCCAAGGTAGCCAAGCTCAGGTGGCATGGCAATCTGGGGCTGGACACTGCCTTAGAGGTAGACACTAATTCTCAGGTTTCCATCATTGGGACCAGGCTGCAGCAGGGTACAGCATGACTGAACCCAGCTATCAGTTTGTGTCTGACTTCAGTGGCGGGGTACACGTGAAGGTACTGGGTGAGGTATCATTCCTATCCTTGGACAGGACACTGCATTTTGTGTCTTGGAGGGCTATCAAGGACCTGCTCTTCTGGGGCAGAATTTCCTATGCCAGGATGGGTAGTGATCACGTCCTCTCTCCTGACTAAGGAAGGGGCTGGTCAGGTCCCACTGATTAATTTCAGGACCACTCACCTATCACGTGCAGTAACCAGGTCGGTTAAGCGTGTGCAAGTGTGCCAGGGGCAGGAGCCCTTGGTTGATGACCTCATATTGCCAGCTGCTAGTCATCCAAGCAGTTTGGGCATTGGTCCTCACTCACTTGCTGGACACAGCCCTATCAACTACCAAGGCCTGGTGAAGCTCATGTCCTCTCCCATTATGTGTCCCCAGGTCACACTGGGTCTGATTAAATCTGGGGAGGACTGGATCTCCAAGAAATGCGTGGAACCTGTCAATGACCTGCCTCCTGCACGACGTCTACTCAAGCTCAAGTTTGTCATCAAGATGAAGGAGGTGGACGGGGTCAAGGTACCACATGTCAGGCCAGTGCTGAATGAGTTCAAGGGTACTGGTGAGTGCACTGCTGAGGAGTTGTATACCCCTGGCATGTTGCATGATACTTGGAGGCTGCTGCTGTGTGTATTTCTAGGCCTTCTCAACAAGGGCTTGGACTATGGCTCAGTGGTGGTAGACTTCAAGAGGGCATTTCTGGAGGGTGATGCAGATGTGGCACAGGAAAAGTGGGAGGGCAAGACGCCTTTCTATGTCAGGGTGCCTGCTGTATGGAAAAGGGACATTCACACAGAGTTCCTTAAAATCCTCAAGGGCCTGGAGGGCCTGAGGTCAAGTCCAATAATCTGGAGGGAGACTCTCAACCGTTTCCTGAAGGAGCATTGCAACTTGAAGGTCTCTCCTGTAGACCCCTGTCTGTTTCTGGGGCAATGGGAAGGCCTGCCAGTGTATGCTTCGCTGCACGGGGATGACCTACATCTGATAGCTCCCACGTCGTGGCTTAAGGAGCTGATCTCCATCATTAAGTCCAAGTTTCCTCTGGGTAGGGAGCAATGGCAGGTGGAGAATGAGCCTCTGCTGTTTGTGGGCATGGAGGCCACACTGGTGAAGAAGGGGGGGAGTGGCGTATGCTGCTGGTGGGGGGCAATGATTATCAAGAGACCCTCATTAGCAAGCTTCCTCCACCATCACACAGGCACTGTGTCCCATGGTGAGGGGCATGGTTGCTTGGGTGGCAGGCATTTCCAGGCCAGACCTTATGGTCATAGCCAGGTTGCCTGATGACATGCTGGTGGAGCTAGGGTCTGCCAAGGTGGCTGATCAGGTCAGGGCTTCATCTGGCATTCTGTTGTCTGCAGTGGATTTATCACAACCCATTTGCATGGAGCTGTATGTGGATAGCTCAATGGACAGCAGGCAGGTCTCCAAGGTCAGGGGCAGGGCTGCAGGGCTCTTTGTGCTCAGACAGGAAGGCCTGGGGAGTTTGGTGAGCTGGTTTAGTCGCCTGCACAAACGGGTGGCTGTCAGCAGTGATGTGGCAGAATGCAGGGCTATTTGTGAAGGCATTCACACAAGCCTTTATCTGAAGGAGTTGCTTCATCAGATGACTTCTAACACTCCTTGGCCACTTCAGGTTACCACTCTTCTAAAAACAGACTCCATGGGGATGGTGCAGTTTGTGCACAGGCAGATGGCCAGAAGTAGGGACTTGGATTATCTCCTTCTTAAGGAGTTGTCCTCCTTGGCCAATATTGAGCATATCCCTGGGGTTGACAATCCTGCTGATGCTTTGACCAAGCTAGTGCAGAAGGCAGCAGTGCAATACAAGGTTCTTCAGTCTCTGATGGACCCATCTCAGCAAGCTGTCTAAGCTGGTGCATGGTTATAGGGCATTGGAGAGCAGATTGTGTGGTAGTGTCAGCATTGTGACTGGCATAATACCTGTATTTTAGTCTGTACTAAGGCTCATGGACCATGGTACACTCACTCTGATTTTAATCAGGATACAGCCAGGTTTTGGCTGGGGTTCATGCTGTTGACTACACAAGGTTGACAGGTCCATTACAGACCATGTATTCTATTTTAAAAGAAATGTATATTTGTACATACTTCTCACAATGGTCTGGGAACCTTTATTCTGGGGTTTATAGGGCGGGGTTCGATTCCCTGGTATTATGTTTCTACAAGCTGGCCTGTTCAGGTGTTTGCCTGTTCAGACTTCCCTAGTTCCCCAGGGCAGGATTTAATTGTTGCCTATGTGTTTCATTTTGTCATTTGTTTGCTGTGGCAGTTTACCATCTGGCAAGTAGACGGGCGCCGTAAGACGGGCGCCAATAGACCCCTGTTGAGAGAATGACAGGCAAACTATTGTAATACGCCTTACTTTGTCAAGTGGTATTTTAATTGTCATGGATTTATTGTACTTATATTGAATATGTACTGGGTTTTATGGGATTAGTATCTGGGATTAATGTAACTCACCGCCAGAAGGTCATTGTACTGGAGGCTCTACCGAGGTGATGGGATTAATTCCTGGAGAAGACCTCATAGAATTAACCTGTATGTATTTAATTTTGTGTGCTTCTAATATCTGGTGGTACTCTGTAATGCCACTTCCATAGGTTTTCTCCATTTCTCATGAAATGGTTTTCCCTGTGGCAGATCTGTTTCTTTTCCAGTTCCTTAAAAGAAAGGGCTGGGGGAATGGCATTGGCCATTAAAGACATCTGTTCAAGCTTCAAGCTGGAGTGAAGGACATTTCAAGCTACTTCAAGGGTCCCTGGCAGGGGATGTGATCCCTAAAGAAAAGAAGGGATTGGAGTTAACGTAAAGGATTTACGTTAGATGGATAGAGATTGTTACGCTCTTTCCAACGGCACCTTGAACGCCTCATTTGGTTAAGGAACGTAAAAGTTATGACGTTTCCTAGGCTGTGCCGACAGTACCCGGCGCGCCACTGTGGGCGCGTACGGACACAGGATGTACAAGTGTCACTTTGATAGTCCGCAGGACGTTGACAGGACTTGTACAGGACTTGATGGTCAATTGATAGGTAGGCGCACTGTAGCGCGCCAGGACCTATGAGACAATTGATGCTGAGTAGTGTACGGATAGGTCCACAGGACTAGCCGTATGGACAATTGATAGATCTGCGCGCCAAAGGCGTGCCAGAGTCTGTGTAATCAATTGATTGACAGTTCGGCTGTGACAGTGCAGCTGATTACTTGGACGCGTCCCTAACAACCTATATGTGTGACTTGGTCGCACCGGGACGCTAGTTCTTGCGTGCACGTTCTCTTGGCACTGCGACCCTGTCGTCTGTGCTGCGTGCAGTCTTGGAAGTGACGTGACTTACGTCTGTGTTTCCTTGTTATTAATAAAGGCAACTTCCTGCAAGAACCATGGCGGAATTCGTGGCATTCTCACGCTTACAACTGGAACAACTAATGCCGGGCATTTTCATACATCATTACACATCTTTGCGATGTTAATAATTATTTATGCTAACTGCTAAGCGGCCAATATCTTGCTCCAGAAAAAGCCCTTTGGTTCCTCTTCGGCAAGGCCTGATGATGCTATCTTGAGCCTTGCAATAAAACTGCTCAAACGTGCCACTCCCTTTTGGCTTTCCCCCCCCATAATGCCACTCAACATTTCCTTTGTCAATGCATACTCTTCAACGGTCTGTTTCCAACGTTCTAGGTTGGCAAGCTCTTCAGGATGATGGATTTGTATATGGTCTAGCATGTAGTACGACCACACATACTGCTCAGTCCCCACATCCCCACATCCCAACATCTAAGGCATTTGGCAGGCACATTAGTGCAAGGGCCGGCACGTGTGTACTTTTTGGCTGCCATGTAGTGCATCTTATCTCCCGGGAAAAAAAGACAGTTGCTAACAATCTTGGTTGTCCCTGCCACCACGCTCAAACTAGATTTACATGCACATGGTATCTGTGCACAATTGGCCGCAAAATCCACAGCTCTGCCGTGGACAGGGCACAATCCCACACATTGACATGCCATCAAGTCCCGTTTCAAACAAGTGCCTCGCCACGTGTGTACGGAGGGCAGTCACCTTCATCATAGAATTGCATGTAGGACAATGCACACATCACGCTCTAAGCCAGCCTTTGGAGGAGCCACGATATCTGCGTGCCGCAGCTTGCGATGGCACCCCATGCAGTGCATAACCAGTGACGGGGCGGCATTATCTGCTCTCGGATAAGGAAACTTGCTGGACCAAGGCAGCGACAAAAGATCCAACCTTGAACTCGAGGTGAGCAAAGTTGCCTCAAAGACTGCACATGTCAGATCGTCTTGTTTAAAGAAACCAACTGCCATCCCGTCTGACGCAAGCTCGGTAACTTCCCATGGAGATGGTGTTCACGAGTGTTGGCGGAAATGTTATCTCCTGCTTCCCAACCTCTTTAGGCTGCCATGTAAACATGCCAACTCCATCTTCAACATGGTAACACATGTGCATCAGCATGCACCCCCGTTATCCTAGTATCAGGATCACCAAATTGTTGGGATGTAATAGTGGGAACTGACCACTTTCCACCAGCACGTGTTGGTACCTCTAACTTTACAACTTTCAAGAGAGCCAAAGCATGCTGACCCCCACTTTCACAAGCATCGTCACAGGATCATGCAACAACAGAACAGCTTCAATTTGTCGAAAGAACTCTTGTCAGATATGCTACTCCGCGGTTGGTCCTTGACTTATCTTGCACCCGTGTTATAATCTGTCATTCGATCAGGGATCCTTGGAAAGACGAAGGCGGAGGACGGTAACTTTGAATACCATATTGCCGCCCCCAACATCGACAATTAAGCTTGGAATATATGCATGGCACTGCACCGGCCTCGCCATCCTCAAATGTGCCGGGGTGCCATCAGCGGCTGCTTGTTGATCAGCAAGGATCGAGAGGATCTGCCTCAACCTCATCCAGATTCACCGTAGTGAGATCCATTGGTCCATCCACATCATCCTTCCCAGCACCCGCATTTGGTCCATCCAAGTCAGCGATAGTGGCATCCACATCCAGCATAGTGGCAGTGGCAGTGGCATCCACATCATTATCCCAATTTATAGCAGCCGCATTAGGATATTCCTCCTCAACATCTAGGTCAGCCGACTCGATCCCCCACCACAGCCTTAACGCCCACACGCACCCCTTTCGGGTTGCGTAGCGTCAAAGAATTAGAGTCCATCCATACAGAGGGCCGCAAATGCAAGGTCAGGTGAGCTCTCCAAAAAAAGCTCACTCTCAACCAAATCAGCTTTTGCCAAGGCCTGCCCGGCTGCAACCCACAGCTGTTCCAAATGAACATCGCCAACTCACCCCCCCAACTCTTTGCGTTCACATCATTGGTCAAAGGTGTGGCTAAGCCGCAGGGATGCTCTATCCCAGTCTAGCTGTATCAGCTTTTGCATGACAGAGCATCAACGTTCCGTGTGCACAGCCCCGAAGTTTGTGCATGCAGACATATGAGAGAAGTTGCGAGAGTGAGTGAGTGTGCGTGACTTCCCGGCCAAACAAGCGCTCACACCCATCCGTGCCTTGCAAAAACACAGGGTACGGGCAGCCAGGGTAGTACACTTGCATCAATTTGCAACGTTGCAGAACGCAGTATGCACAAATGCCTGGACACCATGATATAATTGTGCGGGGAGGAAGTTACTTAGTCCCTGCCACCCGGTACAAAACAAACATGATGTGGGCCGTCCTCGCCATACCTCGCACCAAGCTTGAAAGGTCGGCGGACGTACAGTTGGACGATTGGAGCCAGCCTTCAATAAATGCGCCCAAAAGACGAGCCAACTTCAAACTGGGATACAGCCCCGCAGATACTGTAGTTTTGTCGAAGTTCTTCAAGCCCACTATAGCTTTCCGCAAGCAGAAGCAGCAGGCACATTCTGCTTGTCACGCGGATCAAGAAGGAGCAGCCATGAGAGCCTGAGGCTTCTCGCTATTAACCATGATGGTTTTGTGCCCTCACGACAAACCTGAGTCGCAACCCGGTCAGTGTATCAACTTTATCGCGTGGCCCAGGCGTGTCCATACTCAGTGCTCGACAGGTGCGTCAGTTTACTCAGGTTGACTTCATGCAACCTTGGCATGCCACATGTTGCCTCAGTGGACTGCAACCTTTGCCACCACCCCACCCCGACCCCCCCTTGTGCTACATCCGATGTAACACCGGATTTGAGATGCTCTCGTGAAGGGGAAACTTTTTCCCACCGAGAACTTCCCGAAATTCGTAACTGACAAAAGTTTTTGTAACTCCTTGAAACGTTTTTGGAGCCCTTGACCAACCAACCAACCCGGCTACTTTGGAGGCCTAAAACTTTCGACCCTCAACTTTTCTGGGGGGGGGTCACCATTTATCAAAGTGCTTGTCTCAACGAGCTCTTTCATTTTCAGCGTGGGTTCCATTTTACTTCCTTCCTGCCCCCCCACTGGGTAAATGGGTATTTTTATCAAGTAACGTGCGTGTTTGCAACTTGCCCGCTGAAACTCTACGGCGGAGCCAACTTTCGGAAGAACCTCACCCTTATGCTTGCAAATTAGGGACGAATTCGGTGGATTGACGGATTTTCATGGGCTGGGACATCCGCCGCATACCGAACACGAACATGTTCGGGCGAATACCGAACATGTTCGGGGTTCGGGTCGCCTAAAATGCATGTTCGGCCGAACATGCGCTGTTCGGGTTCGGGTCACCCTCGGAACTTACAGTACATGTTCGTGTTCGAGTTCGGGTCACGTACCCTGGGAACCGGGCGAACATATCCGCCTCTGACCCGGTACCGAACATTTACATACTTTTCGGTGGATGTTATTGTTTTCAGCCGAATTTGTCAGTACCAAACCTGTCGCGTTTGCGTGCCATTATATCCTGGACTGGTCATTACCGCTACTTGAATGCATCCACTATCAGCAGTAATCATGTGTGTGATATGCCACCTCATGACAGGCAATTCCGTAGCCAGCCAGGTGTAGAATAATCGGGGTTCTTTGAACGGAGTTTCTTCTATACGTGAATGCGGGAACAAGAGGCCGCTGGATGAGCGGCTTATAGGTCGCAGTGTTTACTCGTAGCTGTTTGGCTAGAGCTTTTGTGATTAGTAGATGCAATATAGTGCATGGTTGAAAAATGAATTAAATAAAATGTGCGTTCCGCGCTTGGGTTAATGATTATACCCGGGCGGAACGGGGCGTGAGGTGCAGTGCCCCTGAAAAGAACAACCTACGCATTATTTAATACTAGCCGTGCAGATTCGGGATATTCTACCCCCGGTCTGTACGGTTAGCGTCTTACTAGCATCCACTAAACATAAGGGTTTAATGACGTCAGTTAGCTAGGGATAAGGGAGGTTTTGCGACTAAAAGCCGCTCTGGCTGGTTTTGTCGGCCTCTTTCTTTGCTCGTTGTCGTTGCGGCGGCAGCCGCAGCTATGGGTGCTGCGGAGCAAAATCCCAAAAGCACTGGTTGCACTGGCCACTTGGCCAGTGGTGAGACTTCCAGTTGTTAACCGGCCAGGCGTAGTTCCTCGCCCGGTTAACTAAAAGAAAAGAAAAAGATTACCTCCGGTCCGCACCTTTTCCCCAGCTTGGGGTCTTTGGTGGGCCGGATGCCGTGACAGGTGCTCAACTGTCGCTTGGTCGGCCCAGTGCGCGAGCTGGTGCTCCGTACCTGGGGATGCTTGCACCCCGGGTTGGAGCCGGATGGCTGGCACTGGCGACCCGTGTCTCGGTCCGCGGCCTGCGGCTTTTTCTTCGGAAATTGCTGCTGGCCAGCAAACTTTGCAATTGCCTTCCGCCGAGGGGGGGTGGTTGGGGCTGGGGACGGCGATGGGAAAAGCGTCTAAGCTAGAAATTTTTTCCCCACGCATAGAAACCTCGGGGGGAATGCGGTCTTGGCTGAACGGACTCTCGTTCAGCCAGGTGCCTGGGGCTGTGGCCTCGGGCAACCGGGCTGGCGGGGCCTGGGCTAGGTCCACGTTTTTTCTCGAAGCACCCCGGGTCTATGGGGAGACGGCCATAGCGGTACCGACTCGGGGCCCCGAGAGGGGTCATGATAGGCTGGCCGTGCGCAATCGCAGTGCAAATGCGCTGGGCCTTTTTGGGCCTGGCCATGCATCCACAGCCGCCGGGCACACGCCTCCCGATGTGGGGGGGCTCCCGTTTTGCGGCAGGGCGGTCACTTGTGACAACGAGCAAGGTGGAGTGCGGCTTCAAGGGAAAGCCAGGGCGGGGGTGATTGGGCAACGTACTTCATGAAGGGCCTTGAACGGCGTGCCTCCGGGCATGTCAATTAGTGTCACATGTATGCTTCCACTTATTGTTTTAATGAAGATGCTGGTTTTTGTGGGAGCTACGTGGGACATGAATCGGGGTTCTTTGAACGGAGTTTCTTCTATACGTGAATGCGGGAACAAGAGGCCGCTGGATGAGCGGCTTATAGGTCGCAGTGTTTACTCGTAGCTGTTTGGCTAGAGCTTTTGTGATTAGTAGATGCAATATAGTGCATGGTTGAAAAATGAATTAAATAAAATGTGCGTTCCGCGCTTGGGTTGATTATACCCGGGCGGAACGGGGCGTGAGGTGCAGTGCCCCTGAAAAGAACAACCTACGCATTATTTAATACTAGCCGTGCAGATTCGGGATATTCTACCCCCGGTCTGTACGGTTAGCGTCTTACTAGCATCCACTAAACATAAGGGTTTAATGACGTCAGTTAGCTAGGGATAAGGGAGGTTTTGCGACTAAAAGCCGCTCTGGCTGGTTTTGTCGGCCTCTTT
Source organism: Mesostigma viride (assembly GCA_009746045.1). Lineage (NCBI taxonomy): Eukaryota > Viridiplantae > Streptophyta > Mesostigmatophyceae > Mesostigmatales > Mesostigmataceae > Mesostigma > Mesostigma viride. The sequence continues at coordinate 29,966 of RPFO01000744.1, read as the reverse complement.
CTTTGCTCCCCACCCACCCACCCTTGTCTTGGTTGCCTCTAGGGCAACGTACTTCATGAAGGGCCTTGAACGGCGTGCCTCCGGGCATGTCAATTAGTGTCACATGTATGCTTCCACTTATTGTTTTAATGAAGATGCTGGTTTTTGTGGGAGCTACGTGGGACATGAAAACCATCATGCTTTATATATTTGGAAAGCAACCAAACCATTCACATTTAATTTCAAAAGACATCGACAAGAATACAAGTGTTGTCTAGTCGTATAATGTCGTACTTGTGCGTCACTGTCCAAATAAGGCTAAGCGGTTCTTGAGAACCTAGCAGGCCTCGGGTGACGCCACACTGCTCCGCTTGGCTTACGGCTGGCAGTGTCCTTTAGCGCCCCCTATCCTGTCTACCTATCCCGCTTACCCCAGCTATGGCTCACTGGCCAACGACGACCGGGTTCCTTCCCGAGTCTCGCCCACAATACACACATCATCTTGACGAAACCAAACAGTCATCACTTCCGTCAACCAATCTCATGACAATTACTCATTGCAACCACTCTCGGGGGCTGCTCCGGATTGTTCCACTATTAAACCCCTTGACGACAACACCAAGTTGTGAGGGAGAGAAACGAGCGAACAACGACCACCATGGCCGCTGCTGTGCTCCTAAATACCTCCAAAAATCCCGGCATCCATGCGCTGTCGCATTTGCCAGCAAGCCGCCTGACGTGCAGTTAGACTGCCAGCAAAATGCAGAGCAAGTCTATTCGACAGCCACGTGCGAGCCAGCACACCGCACACTACGATCTGCGTATCTAGCTTTGTCAGATGGACTGAACATCATTCCGTCTGGACAATACAAAAGATATATAACTGCCAAATGTCACGCACCGGAATAATGCGCAAGCCACCAAGGCTTTGCGCCCCAAAGTCTTGCGCCCGAACCTAAGTCAGGTCACCTAAGACTGTCACTCTAGAAATTCAGGCCTTTCCGGCGCGGCGCTCCACACCGGCCCAAGGAACAAAGCCTGCGGCCTATACTGAATCTGAACCAACCAAACGTCGGACGTAACGATTCCGATTACGGCAATCGCGTAACTTCTTGAGTGCACGGACCTAAATGATCACGGACGTGACAGCCCGCAGAACTTATCACTTATCACTCGACAGTTCAGTACCAGCCAATGAACAAGATAACAAAGTACGAAGGTTTATTTCTATCGATCGGTTTCAGAAGTTCAGACGACAGCTAGCATTCTGCTTTCTTTTGTGACAGTTCAATTGTCCTCGATGGTGTCCATATCCTACTCACAAGTGTATCTTTATGAATTGTTCGTGTTCGGTAATTTGTTCGGGTAATGTTCGGGTTCGGGTCACCTTAAACCTGTACAGAACATGTTCGGGTTCGGGTTCGGGTCACCTGGGAATGTACTGAACATGTTCGGTATTCGGGTTCGGGTACTCTCCCCAGGTGTTCGTGTTCGTGTTCGGGTCGCGAAATGACCCGGATGTCCCAGCCCTAGTACCTACTCCTATGTTTTCTCACGTGTACGGCCTTATAAGCTTCGCCAATGCTGGCGAACCTAACGGTTCTTCCAAAAATTGGCTCCGCCAGATTAACCAGTAGGAATATCGTTAGGTGAAGAGGTACCACGTATCGACCAGCTGGTTAATTACCAACTGTGTGTAGTGTGATAGTTTATATGTTTAGAAAGCGGGAGCCGGCAGTATGTGATCAGGGGAGCCAAGTGACACGCGTAAGGTCACCGTGATCGAGGAATGCAAGTACACACCCTGTTGCGTCCCAGGAGAGCATATGGAAAAGCTCGCATGCTGGCTAAGGCCGGCCAGCATGCAGCCAACGTCACCTGTATTGTAGCCCTACTATCTCTCAACCGGAATCCGACTTTTGAGTATCTGAGGTAATGTCCAGGATCGTCTTGCGGAGATCTGTCTATTACCGCACTCAAAATATAGTTTGGGGGTGGTTCCCGAGACGGCCCAGACTACGGTGGTAGTCCGGATTACCGCCAACAAGTGTATCCCGTAGGGCTCCGCCCCTAATAATAATAAAACTAAAAGGTCGCTTTTTTGCAAGACGTGATGACTCAGACGTCGGTCCTATCTAAACTCGACCCCTACTGGCCTAGGCTATTTCCACCCTTTGATCTGCCATAGATGACTTCCACGCGCTATCAAGAAGTCGCATTCCCATTTTCCCACGTCGCCGGTCTTTGGATCCACTTTCATTTATAACCCTGTCGGACAACCGGCGCGGGAAACTCCACTCAACTCAACCTGCCGTTAAACGTCGCCGGTCGCATTTCCGCCCTCTACAACCTTTCCCGTCCCCCAATATGCGGATCCCGTCAAGTAGAATCCCGTGAAAAAGAATCCCGTGGAGTAGAATCCCGTCAAGTTTATCCTGTCAACAGTATTCCGTCTATAGCAGTCGTCAATCACTGAATCCCGTCAATTAATCCCGGCAATCCCGGCAATCCCGCCCAGCAATCCCGTCAATCCCGTCCAGGGCGGAGTTCAGTAAATCTCTGCCCACGATCCTCGTGATCATTCCAGGAAAATCCCGTCAAGTAGCTCCCGTCAAATAGGCCCGGCAGCTGTATAGTTGAATCCCGTCACAATACCTTTCAGCATATCCCAACTTCGAGAACTGAGTAGGGTCGAATGGCGAATTTTTAGACGAAATTTTGTACCATGACCGTTGAGAAGCTCGCTTTATATAGGGGAAAGGATAGTTGCGAATCTCTGCTGCCCATGTGTGGGCAACTGTCAACAACAACAACAACAACAACAACAACAACAACAACAACAACAACAACAACAACAACAACAACAACAACAACAACAACAACAACAACAACAACAACAACAACAACAACAACAACAACAACAACAACAACAACAACAACAACAACAACAACAACAACAACAACAACAACAACAACAACAACAACAACAACAACAACAACAACAACAACAACAACAACAACAACAACAACAACAACAACAACAACAACAACAACAACAACAACAACAACAACAACAACAACAACAACAACAACAACAACAACAACAACAACAACAACAACAACAACAACAACAACAACAACAACAACAACAACAACAACAACAACAACAACAACAACAACAACAACAACAACAACAACAACAACAACAACAACAACAACAACAACAACAACAACAACAACAACAACAACAACAACAACAACAACAACAACAACAACAACAACAACAACTTGTTTAGGGTTTAGGCCTTCATGCAGGGTTGTTGTTGCCTACGCCGCACATGGGCAGCAGCGATTTGGAAACGGCCGAGGGCCAGAGCAAGTGCTGAACAGCAACAACTTACATTCAACAAAAGCCGGATATCCGTCGCAAGTCTCCCAACTGGAACTTTAGTAGTAGCAGTAGCCAGTCAACTATGGCCCGGCCGACTCAGTGCCCCGTGGCTGTCGAAGTCGCGTGCGCGTTCAGTGCATTGTTTAGGCTAAGTCATCTATCAAGGAGGCAGCCAGCGCAGGCCACAAATATATGTTTGTCGGTCCTCTCTGGTCTATCCATACTCCACACTAAAATGCAATTAGGTCTGCAGCCCGGTCCTCGCGAACCTTTGGGATCTCCTGCGGCAGCCGTAGCGGTCCGTGCTGCTTGGTTGGACTTAGTACCGTAGTGGTCAAGATCACTACTAATCTACACTACTGCTATATATCCCTAGCTAGACTGGTGTTGCTGGGGTGGCAGGGGGCGCCTGCCAGGGCTGCAAGCATGCTCCAAGCATGCTCCCTGACATGGTTGACGATGTGGACACCGACATCGGCCTGGCCTGCATGGGCCAGCTATAGGCTCCGCTCGCTCAACACCTGCTGGTACTCGAAGGACCTCGGCGAGGACCGCAAGCCGGCGTGCGCTTCAAGGTCTTGGTCAGACCTCACGATGCTCACGTGAGTATGTACATACGGCGCCGAGGCATGGACACTCACGGACAAGCCACTGAGTGGTCACCCGGCGCTGAACGGCACTGTCAGAACCAGCATGCTCCGACAGGTACGTCCTCAGAACGTAGGGTTTTCCACACATTAATTAATTAATTAATTAATTAAACTCGTGCTCCCGCTGGGGAGTCACGGAGCACCGAAGTGCTTTTAATCCCTGTGTGTGCACTACAGGAGAAAGGGCAGAGACCCCCAGTCTCCTTCATGCCAAAGGCATGCCACAGCTGCAATCGGGCGCGGCTAGCTAAAAGGACAGGCTAACGATCCGGCAAACTGTGGGTGCAATAAGACCCATGTGAGCATATCATAGCAAGGAGCGTGGGCAAGTAATCTGAACATAGCCAGGGCGTAGCATGGCTGTACTAGAACTAGGCTAAGGCTATGGCTGGTTGTGTACCGTGCGTTGGCGGCACGTGACTAGGTGTGTTGGCACAGCTAGGCAAACATTCTAGGCATGGCTGCCTTAGCGACAGTGACTCCAATGGTTACAAGCTAGGGCTATTGCTATTCTAGCCCGCTGGGGGCGTCCACATCTTGTGGTTGATCATCAGGTCCCCGCCCCTCCAGTACACCTTGGGCTTCTGGGGGTCCTGCTTATGGCGGAGGTATTCCGGCCACAGGTCGCGTCGCTGCTGTTGCTGAGCGGGGGTTAGGTCGTCATCCAGCGTCCAGGTGAGGTCGTGCAACCGCTTGCGACGAGAGAGGAACCGCTGCTTATCCTCAGGGGAGAGGAAGGTGAGCAGGACTGGTGGGGTGGCCGCCTTGTCCCGTGAGTGGGGAAGGCGGTGGCACCCACGCAGTTCTACCTCACCGACCAGGCCCATGAGGGTAAGAAGCTGGTTCTTGATCTCGTCAGCAAGGGAGGTTGACGTCTCACCTGGCTTCTGGGGGAAGCGACGTAGCACCACTCGGCACTCGCGGCGAGCGCGATCGGTGACCTCCCGTTGCTGGGCCTGGCGGTGGTCCTCCAGCTCCTGGAGCTTCGTGGCGATGGCGTCGGTGGTGGAGGCGGTCGCTGTCCGCAGCAGGTCCGCGTAGGATCGAGAGCGGGAGGTCACCAGCATCCTGCCGGGGTGGCTGGGAGGCAATGGTGGCCGTCTGCTCCGCTAGCTTTGGGACCTGTGTGGCCAGGGCCTCGGTGTGGGCGGTGATGGCCTCAAGCTTCTTCATGAGCACGCCGCCGTTTCCACACATAGTGTCTCAAATTATGTCCAGAGGCCTCAACTGAGGCCTTTTGGCTCAATTGAGGCCTTTCTCACCAAGATCACATTGGGTACGGTATTTTGGCGGGAAGGACCGGTCCTATTATGGGCCGTCCGGCCCCAGTGGCGCGAATCTGGTACATGTGCTGAGCGTCCTGACCCGTTGGGGTCGACAGGGGTCGACGGTTACTGGAAAGTACGTGAGGTGGAAAAGTACCTATTTTGGCCACTTTCGTGCAACGGGACGATGAATTTTCACGAATGCATGCACGACCATGGCGGCCTCGAGTAAAATAGACCGTATGGCCACGTCCGTGCATCATTTCGAGCAGTAAGGAGCGCGTTGGGCAGATAAATTATCCATGAAGCTAGCCCGATCGCTAAATGTGTCAAAAGTCGATTTATAAATTCTTGGGGTCGTTATTTGTGTGCTAAATGCCAGGTTAGTGAAATTCCGATGGGGCGTAGATGGCGTTGATAGTGCGCCTGCCATGCAGCAGGCCGGTGCTTCGATATGCTGGGAAGGAGACTAGCGGAACGGCGGGGGGGGGTGTTGGGGCAGCTGTGACTAAAGGGGCACTGGCTATTTTCGAGCCTTCTGGCGTGTATCCGTAGGTAGAGAAGGGGTGTTTTTGGGTAGGAAAAACTGGGTTGCGGACAGCGAGAAAGCGCGCGCGCCTGGCTATGGCAGCGCTCTTACGCAAGCAGCGCTGGCCCGGGCGTAATGGCAGCCGTTTTCATGCGTCATGCAATGGACGATGCATGGAGCCACTGTCCGGCACGAGGAGCGGCCTGCGCTGCCGGAGTTGGTGGCCTAGAGTTTGCTCAGTTGGCCAAGAGTTTGCTCACTTGACAGCCAGTATTCCAACTTAGTGTGAAATCAATGGAATAATATCACGTACCTCCCCTCAAGTGTTCCCCAAAGTAAAGTATCGCCCCCCCCCCCCCCCCCCCCCCCTCCTGCCCCCCACGCTGCCTCACCCTAGCCAGGTATGGTTTCTAGCCACTTGTGCACGAAGCTTTGACATGTAGTTTCCACAGAAAAACGATGCAAATTGTAGTCATGACATGCACCATAATAATAATTATAAATCGTTAAGACGTCAGTTCCACTAAAAATCATGAAAGTTCATTAAGACCGCAGCTCCACTACGTTACTTAAGATCACTGAGCTCCCAAGAAGACCAGCATTTGATTGAATACAATAAGTGGAGCCCTGCCACAAATGCAGCAGTTAACAGTGGCCTTAAGGTTTCTCAATCCGCACGCGGAAGCAAGAAGCCTCCAGGGTGGGAGGGAGGGAAAAGAAACAATTGCGGAGCATTGCCGGCCTAGCTTGCTTAAGGCATGGCCCGCCGACACACAAGCTGACATCATCCTAAATTAAGTAACACCAGCATGCGCCACACACCGGCCTGAACAGTGCTGAAAACGCCACTACAAACAGCGTGGCCACGCACCCCCAGGCTAGTGCGTTAACCGTACAGGTAGTTGAGTAAAGGTTCCCAAGTCTGACAAACAATAAACTCGCCCATCGACCCCCTTGGGCCGGTCCGAATCCACTATATAATAATTAATCACGACTCACTAAAGAAAACAAATCAGCCAAAGATTCGTTAAGCAACCAGCCGACCCTACAGGTCCCCACCTAACCTCAGCTGGTGCAACCAAACACGAATCTTTGCAAGCAAGTCGTATAAACCTACAATTAATTTTCTCGGACCACTAATTAATAGCCACCGACCCTTATAAACAACCGGGTCATCCAAGGAAAATTCGGGCGAACAGGAAACCCTTTGTACAGATCGAATCAGTCAGCCCATGTCGCAGACAGCCTTCCACATCCAGGCCAAGGCATAGCGGCCCTATCTTTCCCGCATGCGTTAATTAAACTATATTCAGAGAAAACCGATTAAGATCACTGAGCTCCCAAGAAGACCAGCATTTGATTGAATACAATAAGTGGAGCCCTGCCACAAATGCAGCAGTTAACAGTGGCCTTAAGGTTTCTCAATCCGCACGCGGAAGCAAGAAGCCTCCACCCAATTACCCCCCCCTGGCGCCAACCCCATTGCGCCGATTAAACTCATGACCACCGTGCGCGAAAGAGCGTGTCGCAACATCTTAAATGGCGACTCAGCCCGCGCTAGGCTATATTAACCCCCGCAGGGGCCCGCTGGTTCAATGCGACACAAGCCGGTGACCACCCCAAAAGCAAGCCCCAAAAAGAGCCAGCATTTCGCAATTCCGGAACCGTCCAAAAAGGAAAGAGGTTTTACGACACCATAATAGACTGAGCCGCGCAGCAGGTGCTGAGACGAAAAGGAACGACAAAGGTCTGGCGTAGCCTCGCCTCCCTAAGACGCCCTCCCCAACTCGAGTCTCGCAATAGGGAAATTTCTAGCTTCGGAGCGCAACTCTCGCGCGGCTCCTATTGTCCCCAACTACCCCTCCTCGGCAGGGGCAGCTGGACAACTGACCTGCCGCCACAAAAAATATTTATGACAAAAAAAGTCGTTGCTGACAGGAACCTGGTTCAGGACCTTTTGAGTCCAGGTCACTTCCCACGCACCATCGCAAGGTGGCAAGCCTGCGATGTGACACTAGAGCTGTTTTAGTAACTTATAAACAGCTCCGCCGAAGCTGGTCAAACCGCCGAAGTAGCGCCCCATCCTTCGCCCACGTCAAAAAGACCCGCAGCCGGGGAAAAACGACATGGGGGTAAATTTAAATTTTCTTTCCGTTGCACGACCAACTATACTATGCTTGGTCGGACAACTTAGCGGTTGTGCCACCATCTGCCTCGGCTACAAGACAGATGCAACCCGCGCTAGAATGTGCAATTTTGCACAGGCGGCCATTGCCGCCATTGTGAAAGAAACAATTGCGGATCATTGCCTGCCTAGCTTGCTTAAGGCATGGCCCGCCGACACACAAGCTGACATCATCCTAAATTAAGTAACACCGGCATGCGTCACACACCGGCCTGAACAGTGCTGAAAACGCCACTACAAACAGCGTGGCCACGCACCCCCAGGCTAGTGCGTTAACCGTACAGGTAGTTGTACAAGGTTCCCAAGTCTGACAAACATAAACTCGCCCATCGACCCCTTGGGCCGGTCCGAATCCACTATATAAATAATTAATCACGACTCACTAAAGAAAACAAATCAGCCAAAGATTCGTTAAGCAACCAGCCGACCCTACAGGTCCCCACCTAACCTCAGCTGGTGCAACCAAACACGAATCTTTGCAAGCAAGTCGTATAAACCTACAATTAATTTTCTCGGACCACTAATTAATAGCCACCGACCCTTATAAACAACCGGGTCATCCAAGGAAAATTCGGGCGAACAGGAAACCCTTTGTACAGATCGAATCAGTCAGCCCATGTCGCAGACAGCCTTCCACATCCAGGCCAAGGCATAGCGGCCCTATCTTTCCCGCATGCGTTAATTAAACTATATTCAGAGAAAACCGATTTTTAGTCGTTACAATACCAATGTCACAATCTAACGAAGAACGCCCAGTGAGATGAAGCCCAACAAGGAGATTAAGGTTCATTAGTATAGGCGGAATGGGAGGCACAGCCGAGCCTAGCTTGAAGCTAGGCTCGGCTGTGCCTCCCATTCCGCCTATACCCATGCCCATGCCTATATGCCACCACCCATGCCAGCCATGCCCATGCCGCCGCCCATGCCCATGCCACCACCGCCCATGCCAGCCATGCCCATGCCCATGCCCATGCCGCCGCCCATGCCACCGCCGGCCGCCCAGCCCCATGCCCATCCCACCGCCGCCCATGCCAGCCATGCCCATTCCCAGCCCCATGCCCATGCCACCGCCCATGCCAGCCATGCCCATGCCCATGCCCATGCCCATGCCCATGCCCATGCCCATGCCCATGCCCATGCCACTGCCCATGCCCATGCCACCGCCCATGCCCATGCCACCACCCATGCCCATGCCCATGCCCATATGCCCATGCCCATGCCCATGCCACCACCCATGCATGCCACCGCCCATGCCCATGCCAGTGCCGCCCATGCAAGCGCCGCCCATGCCAGCGCCACCGATGCCACCGCTCATGCCACCGCCCATGCCCATGCCAGCGCTACCCATGCCACCGCCCATGCCACCGTCCATGCCCATGCCACCGCAGCCCAGCCCCATGCCCATCCCACCGCCGCCCATGCCATGCAGCCATGCCCATGCACAGCCCCATGCCCATGCCACCGCCCATGCCCATGCCCATGCCCATGCCCATGCCCATGCCCATGCCCATGCCCATGCCCATGCCCATGCCCATGCCCATGCCCATGCCCATGCCCATGCCCATGCCCATGCCCATGCCCATGCCCATGCCCATGCCCATGCCCATGCCCATGCCCATGCCCATGCCCATGCCCATGCCCATGCCCATGCCCGGTTTACGGTGTGACGAGCTATGGATGCCGAGAATGCTCATAACTTTTACATCCGGGCATGAAATTTGGTCGGGTGAATTGCAGTAGACGCGCCTTTTGATGACGAACACGATGATATAATTTGCGGCCGCCATCGCCCAAGATTTAGCGCAATATCATAAAACGCAGCACAGCCGCAGGGTTCGTATTTTCCGGAAACTAGCCATGGCGGAATCACCGTCAGCCGCCTCCCATTCCCCCGCCGATGGGGAGGACTCAGCGCCTCACACCATTACGCAACTAGTCGACGCTGTGGACACCATTGCGACACAGCCACCGGCCAACGCGGCAGCCATTACCGCCTCCTCCAAGCGGCTTAAAGAATGCATGACCGCTATATACCGCAAAACGAAAGTCCACAGCAGGCAGCCTGTCCTGATTTCAAAAATACTTCGCCCTGTACCTGCTTTCTGGTGCCCAATTGAATACATTGGTCGCCGTCCCGGCTTGCTCCTTAGTTGTCATGGGCTTCATTTGCCCACTTAAAACGCCACGGTCCAGTTCGTCAAGGTCAATTCCTTCCAATCTGGCCGTGTCCCCAGCTAGAAGGGCCCTATCCTCAGCATCCTCAGCATCTTCTTCCCCATCAGAGTGGGCTTCTTTGTCGATCATTAGCAGCCCTCTTGTCAATTCCTTTCGCGCTATCAAGCTGATTGCCCAGGTCATCCGGAGCGACTTTCCTGCCGCGACCTTCGTATCGCCGCAGCATTCCTTGCACAGAATTGTCTGTCCAAAACCCTCTTCTCCCACGCCGACGCCACAAAAAACATGCATCCACTTGCCACACGTGCACTTGTGGACTGGGCCAACCATGTTTTTGCAACCACCCCCGCATAATTGCATGGTTTCGGTGCCCATTGTGGCAGCCATTTCCGCTTGTTCTCACCCACCGAGCTCACCTTAAAATGTGTTCAACAGTTGCTTTCACCTGTTTGAATTCCAAGTGCAGTGCAGTCCGTTAAACCCAAAATGCCGAGCACGCATAAAATGCCTCGCTACAACGGTAGTTGCGACTGATGCGCGGCTGTTCAGAATATTGGCCACAAGGTGCCAGAGCTAATTGAAGGTACTATAACGCTGGGCGCTAATATCATTTCAAGTGCTGTAACGCCTAAGCTATCCCATAATCGATTGCCCCCATCTAGACAACTAGCTCGAGTGCTCTATCCCGGGGGAGCCCGGGGGCCGGGCTTCCACAGTTTCTTGTTGACATAAAGGTGTTAGGGTCCAGATATCATAGATAGGTCAGATGTGAAATATCACGTAGCGGCCAATCATTTGTTGACACGTGGCACAATGTCGCTGTGCCACGTGGCTCGTAGTTGTGGCGCCATGTGGTGCTATGCCGCTGTGCAATGTACGTGGCCGCAGTATGCAATTCTGTGCTGACTCAGCCGGTGCGGCCTAGTGACATTGGTCTTTCCGCCGGCCGCAGGCGGGGCCTTTTGGCTGCCCCGCATTATGCTGAATGTCCGACGTCCAGATTCAGCATTGAGATTGTTATTCCGACATGCGTGAGTAGCCTGCCAGCGTGGCAGGGCCGTACTTTAAGCGCAATGCATTCCGTGCGTAAGTGCACGGATGCGCAAGTAAATGTTTGCAGACGCGCATGGTCGGTAACAAGCTTTACAACTTTGTAGCCTTGTAAGCTTTAACGTTGGCTGAGCGGTCAACGCGAGTTGGCTGTGCCGAATATATTTCACTAATGATGGAAGGCCTTATGATGAACATATGTGTCATGGCATCCTCATGTTGAATATTCGTCATGCACCTGCTGGATTTGGGCAAGCCGAGCTGCAGCGTAACAAAAGGTCCCCGCCCCGCCAATACACTTCAATGGGGCTTCTCGGGGTTGGTCTTGTGGCGGATGTAGTCGGGCCACTGGTCGCGGCGTTGCTGCTGCTGGGCTGGCGTCAGGTCGTCGTCAGCTAAGCGACCAGGAGGTGTTCACCAGCTTTTTGCGGCGAGAGAGGAACTGAACTCGGGCTGTGATGTCGCTGAAGGTGAGGCCCCACTGGAGGGGGCCCAGCCTTGTCCCGTGGATGGGGCAGGCGGTAGGCGCCCTGCAGTGTCGCACCTGGCAGCTCCATGCACGCCAAGAGTTGCTTCTTCAGTTCGTCGAGAAGAGAGTCTGGGGTCTCCTCCGGCTGCATGTCGAAGCGCCTGAGGATTACCGGACCAGGTAGCGGCGACGGTCGCGGTCAGCGGCCTCGCGGCGCGTGTCTTCCAGCTCAGTGGAGCTTGGTGGCGATGGCGGTGGTGGTAGAGGTTGCCTGGCTCTTGAGTAGGTCAGCCCAGGACTCAGTAGGCGCGAGCCGAGGGGTCATCGCTAGCCCTACCAGCAGGTTGGGCGGCGATGGTGGCCGTTCGCTCGCCGGCGATGTCGTGGACCTGCGTGGACAGGGCGTCTACCTTGGTAGCAACTGCCTCAAGTTTCACGTTCAAGTAGGAAGGATTTTCTAGATTAGCTTAGCGTTAGCTTAGTTAGGTTTCGCGGCTTCGCCCACCTCCATCCATCAGTGACGCCAGGGAATACGTGCTACATGAATGAGGCCGAGGCGGGTTTCCACATCGTCGGCGGCGTCGGGGAGCATGCTCCCCAGCAGCTTGAAGCGCTCACGGAACGGGACCTCCGGTCCCGTCTAGCAGCTGCCAGCGGCCGTGGTGGGCAACTCAGTGGTAGCCCCAATCACCTGCATCACCTCGGTTTTTATTTACACTGATCTCCAACCCCACCGCCCGTGCCTCCATGAGCCCAAACATGCAGTCCAGCCAGGTCTGAATGTGCTCGAGCCGCTCGATGAGCATGGTATCATCCGCATAGATCAGGTCGGACAGGCGGTAACTAGGCCGCCACGGTGCCGCCATATTCGCGATCGTTACGGATGTCCAAGCCAGGCTCGAACCCCAGTTGCTAGCTAGTCTGAGCTGTAAAGCGCGCACGTACTGACGACGTGCCTGGCGCATGACGTGATCAATGACAATAATGAACAGATATTATGGTGAGGACACAACCTTGCCACACCCCGTACGTGCATGGTGAAGGGGGAATGGTGGGGTGGCCGCCTTCCGCAGTCCGCACTACTCAGTGCCTGTGATCCCTCATACAGCCGGCGAATGGCGTGCAGCAATAAATGCTGGTGGCGCGCGATCCAGAGCTATAGGATGGCCCAAAGAGCTGGCCTCCCAGAGGACCGTCATGTCGAAAGCCTTGATGATATAGACAACAAAAATGAAGATCAGCGGAAAACCATCAGGGCAAATGCGACGCACCTCCTCCACCAGCCGAGCCGCCGCGCGACAAATACAGCCATGACAGTGCTACTGCCACGACGGAAACCCATCTGAGACTCACCCAGGTGTGGGTCCAGCGCAGCGCGGAGCCTGTGCAGCATCTGATGCGAATGAAGACCTTCAGCGCGCCGGGCGCTCTGGGGGCAGACACCCCGACAGTTACTGGGGTAAGCAGCAGAACCCTTCTTGTACAGCATGACTCGGATGGCCGTCTGCCACTCAGCATATGCAGGCGAAGGCTCATCAGAGAGCAGAACACGGTACGTTGCAGAACGCCAGCAGAAGCTCTCGCACCGCCATGAAGGTCAGGGGTCTTCAGCTGCTCGGCCGAAAGGTGGTCAGCACCGACCGCCACGTCATACCGCAAGCGAGCAAGAGCGCCGTCCAATTCCTTCAAAGAGAAGGGGCCGGGGACTTCTTCGTGACGACGTCGTTGGTGGCAAGGCAGCCCTCCTTCAAGGCGGGGACTTGGTAGCCCGCGGCCGAGGAGGGCGCCGCAGGCGGCGGCGGGGGGGGCCTAGCAACACCGAGGCGGGTGGCCGTCTCGGGGTGAAGCGGCGTGGGGGGGGGGGGTGCGAGCCCCACCTAGCGGTGTCAAGTAAACGTTGTGGGCCAACCAGCGGTCAAGGCTGACCGGCGCTGCGCCGTCCGTCGCCCGTGTGCTCCACCGGGGTGCGCTGCCGCCGGCCACCGAGCCAGTCGAGGTGGTACCACTATTCCTTGCCCTGGTTGCGAGCTTAATTGCACAGGCCTTGGCATCCGCGATGCACTGGGCCGCCTCTGCGTCCTGAGCATGTGCGCACGCCTCCACAAGGGCGGCCTTGAGCACCGGTTTCAGCAGCGGGTCCCGGTTACGCTTGAGGTGGTGCCGGGTGGCCAGGACCTTGGGGTCCTGTAGTGTAGAGTGGGCCGGGTTGGCGGCGGGGCATGGCCGGCAGGTGCCGGGCCGCCAGCGATTAACGGGGCGCGGGCCGCAACGCCCACAAAAATGGCATGCAGCGTTGGGAGCACCCTGGGCCAGCGCGTCGACGTCAGCCTGGGCCCCCAGGACGTACCTCCTATGGCAGGGTCCCCTTGTCCCGTTGCAACCCACTGGCAACCTTGCGTTGGTGAGCACTCCCGACGTGGCGCGACCCGGACCTACGTGACACAACTTCTTGAGGATGCAGGGCTTCTAGGACAGTCAGTATACTCCGCGCTCGCATGATAGACAAGGAGAAACGGGCTGCCATATGCGAGAGGCACCTTCCTGAGGGGCATGCTCCTGTTTTCTCCCCACGGGCCGTGCGGCCCATGGCTAGCCAGGGTAGAAGTCAGCATGTGGAGGCTATTGCCCCTGAGGATAGCAACTACACTACCGCCTCGTCTGCCATTACAGTACAGCCTGTACAGGACAGCTCGGATGAGGATGATATCCCCCTCTAGTGACTATATGGTTGGGGCATGATGCAGACGATATTCGTAACTATTATTCGGGTGATTATTTTTCTAATGAGATTAGCATAGTACTCCGTGGCATGCCTATGCGCATGACACGCAAGTACTTACTTACAGATAATCGTGCATGACAATACAGGAAGGCACGCCTTGACCTAACACGATAATAGTGTCTCATTCATGCCACATCTTGATGTAGCGTCTCATCGGAGCATGCAGCGTCCGTCATCCATGGTACCACACGGCTGTTTCAAAGCGATGGACAGGAGAGAGTCCCAGTGAGCCACCTAGGCTTCGGAAGTGCCACCCCTACTTGCTTTAAGGGGGGTCGGATTTCATCGTTCTAGACCGCCCTTGGCAACATGCATCAGCGGGGATACGTGCTTATTCGATGTGCCTATCCATTTGGCACAACTTGCTTGGCATCGTGCACTACCCAGGTGACGCGGATGCGTGCGTTCATTCCATTTGATGTGCACCTTTTATTATTTCAATCGTGCACCACGGACACGAGGGCCGATGCCATTGTGGTCTTGGAGAGCAGCTTGGGGACCGCCACGACGCACACCTGAGGGGTTTCAGGGAACAGGAATGCGGGGGTGTGGGGGGAAGGAAGCAAGTGGCTTCGGGTAAGCACTTGCAATTGGCCACACACGTGCCATCGGGTAAGCATGGCCAATTACCAGCACACGCCCCGCGTCACCATGAGGAACTGACACAACACAGGTTCTTCAAGCGGTATCAGTCATGAGCCATTCCGCAAGGGCCATTTGATAAGCAATCCTTGGAGACATCCTAGTAGCTGCCGCAATCTCAGTGAAAAGGTGGCTGCAAGTCCTTGTACTCATGGAATGGTGAATGCCCTGGAAATGTGATGGAAAAAAAAAATCGCCGCAGAACATGGCGCGCTTCTCTCCATGCCGTGCAGACACGCAGGCCATGGACCAGCGCTAAATATAATACAGAGAAACCTTGCATGCATGTTTCTGGTGGTGGGTGGGCCTGAGCATGCGGATGACTCGACGAGTGTCACCCAGGTGGATGACTCTCAGGTCAGTAGCAATCGGGAATGGACAATGTTAACAAAATTGTAATTCCAAGGCTAATGGTAGGGTTGCATGAAGCCGATGGGATAGTCGGCCTGTCCCTCCAGCACCCATTTTCTGCGCAACACAGCCCAAGCTCAAATCTCTGGCGAGGAAGGAACAGGGCATGTAACTAAAACATAAAAGCCTTCATAAACCTGCGCAAACCACTGACAAATGACCATCCACTAAATGCCACCTTCCCCAAGCCCCCCACCTCCCAAGGAAAAAGGAATGACACAAGAATGATGAAACAGACACCCCGACCATGACCTGCAGGCTGTAGTGCAGAGGCCGGGGTGCAGGCCGAAGTGCATCAAGGCACAATCTACAGTGACCATCTCAAGGCGTGAGCCAGACTCGCAAAAACCAAACGTAAGGCGTGAATGGCTGTACCTGCAGGCCGTACTGCATCGACCCCCCTTTCCCCTCTTCTCCCGCCCCCGCCGCGCCGCCCCTCCCCGCCGACGACGCCACCTTTGTCACGGGCGCCGCCTCCGCTCCCCCCACGGCCGCCCCACCGTTGAAATACCGCACGACACACGCGCCCTTGGGCATCTCTCGCTTGTCAAAACCGGCCTCCAGGTCCTGGCTATCATCAAACGCGGTCGCGACGGCGCCCGTTGCGGACGAGAGCACCAACACGGCGCTTGACCCGGACACGGCGACGACCAGGTCGCCGGAATGGGTGGCCGAGGCCTCGATCCCGCTGGAGAAGTTGATGCCCGCGGGCGGGTGGGCAACCCAGGACGAGAGGACTTTCCCGTCGGGGGAGAGGATCACGCAGGCGAGCCGTGCGGTGCTGCTGCTGCTGCCGCGGGAGGAGCCCTGTGGGTGAGAGGGTAACATGTCACAGGTGGCGGGGCATGTGTGTATGTGAGTGCATGTGTGCATGTGTTATTTTGGGGTGGAGGGTAAATAGCGCAAGTAGGGAAGGCAAGCACTTACAAGGCTATGCTTCTGGCAGCCGCAGGAGCCCATAATTACCCCCCGATCGGCCCAGCAACACTTGACATCCTAAATGCAGTACATCCCAAACACAGTACATCCCACAGTACATCCCAAACACTGTACATCCAGGGAAACCATGCAATTTCTTGAAACAAACGGTAGCATTAACGTCTCCCCAGAAGTGCTGTCTACCCAGGACGTACCAACCTACAAACGAGGACTCTCTCCCCAGAGCGACAATCCCTCCAAGCCAACATGGCCCACCCATCTCCCAAGAACAACTCTCTCTTGAAGCAACACTACTCAACTAGGGCCTGTCATCTCCCTAGGACTAGCATCTTTCTAAGGCACGCTACCCAACAAGCACAACACAACGAGCAAGACTAGAACGTCTGTGATTGATTGTGTCACCCCACATCACATCGTTGCACCCCCGGCCCTTGCCACACAATGCTGTTCATTTGCCCGGGGCATCCAATCCAAAATCCAAGAACTTCCCCAGGAGCCGCGTGTCGGGTGCCACCATGTGGGGTGCCACCGCTCACGATCGCGGCTGATGTCCTACAAGCTCACATGCTACAAGCTGATGTGCGAACAGCGGGCTTGCCACAAGCTGACTTGCTATGACCTTTCTTACCACAAGCCGACTAGCTACACGCACGTACCCCCGCGTCCGGGACGGAGGCATCCACGCCCACCATCGCGGCCGCCGCCTTCCTCGCCTCATCCTCCGGAGACCCTCGCTCGACTAACAGGACTGCAAACGTGTTGTCCGGTAGCAGGACCGCGCGAGCCCCATCCGACGAGAGCGCGATGCGATCCGGGAGCACATTTGAGAGGTTCAGCTGGTGCTTCCAGGGGGTGTCCCTGGCAGGCGCGCCCCCGCCTGCTTCCTTGGCGGGGGAGGCATCGGTGCCGGGGACTGGGCACCACCCGTAGAGCCGGACGAGGCCGCCACGCCCGACCACCAGGAGGGTCCCCCGCGGGTGGACCACGATCCCGTTCACCGCCGCCATGTCGGCATTCCCGTGCCCGCTCCCGCCGGCGTCCTTGAGCGGGTCAAGCGTGAGGCGGACCCAGGGCGCGGGGGCCGCGCCGGAGAGGGAAGCGAGGGAGACCTCGCAGGACGACTCGGTGACGGCGGCCAGGACAAAACGGTCGCCCGCATCGTTGAGCGTGAAGGAGGGGTAGCGGAGGAGCAGGGAGGAGACGGCGGCGGTCACAGCGGGGGAGGGTGGGGGGGCAGCCGCAAGTAGCACCTGTGGTGGTCGCGGGGAGACAGAAGGTGACGGGTGACGGGTGACAGCAGGTAACGGTGACAGGTTAGGATCCTTGGGGGAGTTAAAAGGAACCTGTTCTTGGGGGACAGGTTGGGGGTTAGGAGCAGTGATTGCCTGCTGCACTTTCAAAAGCCCACCCAGCTAACCCCTTGAACGTCAATTATCAACGAGACTACGGCCATGGCAAGCTCCAAAGACTGCGGCGATTCATTTGGACGGCAAGCACGCAGTCCATGTCCGTCACACCCCATGCCCACAGGCCGCCCTCGCAACACTGCTTGACCTTCCCAGCCGATTCAGGTGCAACCTCCCAACCATGCCACAAGCAGGACGACCTTAAAATAATATAAAATAAAGGGGGGACACGGAACCAGACACGTACACGCTTGGCTGCCGCCGGGACTGCCACCTGCTTCACAAACTGCCCGCCGGCACGCGGCGCCTCGTGCACCGCCACCACCTGCCCCCCCCCTGCAGCCGTGGACGAGATGTCCACGACGGCGACACGCCCCTGCTGCCACAAGACCGCAGCGCCCGCAAACCAGGTGGCCCGGCCGCGCGCCATGTGCTGCGCCACGCAACCGGGGAGTGGCAGCTGGCGCACACGGACCGCGCGGAGCAGTGGGCCGGGGAAGAGGCACCCCGCGAGGGAGACCTCGATCGCGACCACGCCGGCCTCGCCCACCCACACGCCGAGGTACGGCGGCGTGAACGCGAGCTTGTACACGCCGACGTCCACGTGCTGGACGTCCAGTTCCAAGTTGATGCTGACATCCGACGACGGGCCCCAGGCGCCGGCTTTGCTCTTGGGGTCACCGCCGCTGGCAGCCGGCACGGCAGGCAGCTTGAGCGAGGCGGTCAGGTCGGACACCCGGAGGAGGTTCACTGCCACGCCAGAAGCGTCGCGGAGCACGAGGTGAAGGTCCGTGGCCTCACCGCACATGATTCCCTGCGCGGCGCGGCCGAACACGAGGCATTGCGAGACGTCCACCTCGGAGCTACCGACGGCCAGCAGGGCGGTTGTGACCTTGGGCGCGGCGAGGGGGGCCGCTGCCTCGGGGGCCGTGCTGGTGTCCGTACCCGTCGCGCCCGCGTCCTGTGCTCCGCCCGCCCTCGCGGCTGCCAGCAGGTAGGCAGAGCTGGTGCTGGCGAGTGCAGGATGGGAGGATGATGCGGACCCGGGGCGAGAGGTGCTCCCAGGGGCGGGGTGCTCGGGGGATTCTGCACCAGGCTGCCGGGGTGTTGCCCACGGGTTTGTGGTGGAGGTGGTCGCGGATGAGGCGGCCTGGGCGGGCTTGATGCGGGTGATCAGCTCGCCAGGTTCCTTGCCTTCCTCGACACCGGCATCAAGCGCGCGGCCCAGGGAGGCGATCACGGCACTCTCGTCCCCGTTGGCGACAAAGCCGAAGTCAAAGAGGGGCACATCCACCTTGACGGCCAGCTTGAGCAGCTGGGGGGGGGGGGCAGGGCGACAGCGAGGAAGCAAGTGGGGAGAAAGGGAGATGGGCAGGAAGTCGGGAGAAAAGCGGAGAAGGGGGAACGAGCGGAAAAGGGCAAGGACGGGAGGATCAAGGGGGCAGAGGAGCAAAAGGAAGGGAACAGGAAGGCGAGGGGAAGGAAAAGCAAAGGAGAAAAGAAAGAGGGAAGGGGCCAGCAAGGGGGAAGGGCAGGGACGTGACAGGGAATAGGTACGCTTGTGAGATACAGTGGTTAATGGCACGTGCGGGAAAAGAAGGCAAGGGGGGAGTGGGTGCAGAATTGCGTATGGAAGGGGCAGCGCATCCATGGCATATTGATGAGTGCATGCGATGAATGCACGGCTTTTCTGAAGAGGAAAGCCACTGAAGCATTTCTAGGTAGCCAGCGTCTGAAAAGCCTCAACTGAATACGACAGCTATGCATACACACTGCTAGCTGAGATTTGTTCTGGAAGCTGCCCACTATCCACAGCAGCACCCAGCGAACGCCACGTGACATCTGATTGGCGGCCATGGCCATCCGTCCAAGCACCCCGGCCCTTGTGTCTCCCCTCACCTGCGCGGACTGCTGGATGGCCATCAGAATACGCAGCATGTTACCCTCGGCACTCAGCCCTTGCTCAGAGACCGCGTAGCCCGCGGACGCGCGCGCCGTTTCCACACTGTGCAGCGCCGCCGCCATGCAGTGGGTCTGGCGCACACAACAAACGGGGAAGGATGGTGGGGGGGCGCACCGCAGAGGGGCGTCGCACCGCAGCATGTGAGGGACGCAGACGAGAGGGAGAGGAAGGCACGCTACTGTAATCTCCTCATGTGTGCTGCTTATTAAACACTAGTAGGTTGATTCTCCACCCATCCTCTTGCTGCCGCACATCCATGGTAACCAAACATGTGCCTTCGGTAGCGTCGGTTATGGAGCTAAAACATTGCCCACCCAGACAGTATGGTCCGCCCCCTCTTCCTGCCACCCCAGTCAACCTGCCTGTCCTACCACGTCCCCAGGCACAACAAGCACAGAAACCAGCCCCTGTAGAAGCCACATGTATCAAGTGGCTGCATTCCAATTATAGTACTGCAATTACAATAGCCACATCTAAAAAAAGGACCAGCTATCCATGTTGCCCATCCCCACGCACGAAATAGACCAGCCAATCCACGTTGCCCAAATGCACAAAACGATTCTGAACCCTCAACCCCCAACCCCCAACCCCCAACCCCCAACCCCCAACCCCCAACCCCCAACCCCCAACCCCCAACCCCCAACCCCCAACCCCCAACCCCCAACCCCCAACCCCCAACCCCCAACCCCCAACCCCCAACCCCCAACCCCCAACCCCCAACCCCCAACCCTCACTACAAACCGTCAACCCCCAACCCTCACTACTTCAACCCCCAACCCTCAGAATAAACCCTCAACCCCCAACCCTCGCTTTAAACCCTTATTCATACCTCCTAAACCCCACACCCTACACCCTACCCCGTCCACCCCCCAGGTCCCCACCTGCCCCCGGATGTGCCCCTTGCGCTTGTTGTATATCTCCTCCAGTGCCTTCTCCAGCTCCTTCTTGCGCTCCTTGAGCGCCGCCTCCCACTTCTGCCACACATTGCTGAAGTGCGACGCGGACAGGTCGCAACGCCGCGTGACGGATGCCTGCAGGCCCGCCAGCTCGTCGCGCGCTTCCTGTGGGTTGTGTGATTTGGGTGGACACATGACGCGAGGGGGATGGGCGGCGACGGTGTGTTGTGGATGGATACGTGAGATGTGGCGTATGGGCGGCAACCGTGCAAGAATTAGTGAACGGTTCAGTGAGATAGTATGAAGACAGGGCGACGCTGGTCAGATGTCTTGCATGTGCGGGTTGTTGGATGGATTGCAAGGGTAAAATGGCTGGGTGAATGTGCAAGGGCTGGGTGCTTGGTACGGCCAGCAATTACGAGCCAGGGTGTTTTGCAAGGGCTGGATGCATGGGTAAGATATCATTTACAACAGGGGAATGCTGGGAGGAGTGCGGTTACTGGATGGATGTGTGCAATGGCAACTGGATGGGTGAACGTGCTGGGTGACATGCTGGGTGAACGTGCAAGTGTACTTGTGTAGTGTATGGTTGGGTAAGGCATCATGAGGATTCAGTGCAAAGTTCAGTGGACGTGTGGGCTCTTTGGGTGGATGTGCGCGACGGTAAACTGACATTTGAAATGTCAGGTGGATGTGCAAGTAATGCTTGGTAAGGCCAACCATTATGATCGTTGTGGCGGTGTAGTGCCTAGTCTGTGAAAAAGCAAGTGCATTCTGCCTGTGCTTCACAACCTGCAATTTGGCAAGGTGAGACTGGCCTCTCGGAGAGAAATTGCGATGCTGCAGTCCTTGTTCTTTTGGAACCAAAAGTGCACATGGCGGAGATCTGAAACGCTAGTACTAAGGAATCTCACCCCCTGGGCATGCTGTGAGCGTGTAGCTACTCTGCTGGATCGATCATTACACAAACTATAAACTAAATAAAAAACGATAAACATAAACATATAAATGTATAAAATGTTGTCTCCTTGGTATAAAATGTAAACATTCCTTACGTGAGCTACAAAAACATCAACATGGACGTTCACGACATGACAGCGGCCATGGTACCGGGAGTGATGAAAAAGATGTTAGGAAGACAAAATGACGCTTTTCAATGGAAATTTTTACCAGGACAGAACAATGCTGCAACGATTTGCTGGGCATCCTCTAATATTTATGGGGCTTGCGTTAGGGAGCAGCAGACCAGCGTTGTTTGTTTGTCTAATTGATGTGTGGCCCTATATGTCAAGCACATTGCATGCCACTCGTACATGCTAGGCTTGGCGAGGGCGACCTTTCCCTATGGTGTCGCTTAGGCCGGTTCTAGTGCTCTTGAGCTCCAGTGTTCTAGAGCTTTAGTGCTCTAATGCTCTAGCGCACCGCTCACCGTGAGTTGTGGGTACAGCTTTGCAAGGCCCGGCAGCTGCTTCTCGAGGACCTCCAGCAGGCGCACGGCATCCTTCTCCGAGAGAGGCAAGGTCAGGATCCAGCGGGTACAGTAGCTGTGGCTTTGCTTTAGGCACGTGTCGCAGACCATCTGCAGGCACCGCTCGCAGAAATGCCGCAGGACCACGCCAGGGTGCGTACGGCAGATGCTTGGCGAGTGCAGCGGCTCCGGCTTGTGGGCAAGCTTCTGGACGGGAGTCGAGGTTGCCTCAATCTTTTCGTGCACGATCATGCCGCATGGCCCGCACATGTACGGGAACCGGGTGCAACCGGCGCAGTAGCCGGTAGCCACGTCCTCCTTACAGTGGAGGCAGATCTTGTCTTCTGTTAGATCGGTGGCTTCGGAACTCGATCTTTCAAGTATGTTCAGCAAGGAGAACGCCAGAGGCTGCCTGTCTGCGTCACCAATAATCAATTTCTTGCAAGAGAGGAGTGGACACAGGCGGGCGCCAGACAGGCTGGTGACCGATTCCACGCAAGGCCGGCAAACAAAGTGGCCGCAAGGAAGGCACTTTGGTGGACGCAGACCTTTCGTGTTCGTAAATGTTTTGTAACATGCGAAGCAATGAAAGATCTCCTCCTGCTGGGGTTTCGCGGCCTGCTGGGGTGCCGCCGCATTTCCCCAGATGCTGGAAAGCGAAAAGCCAGCTGCTTCGGGAGCTTTCTCAGTTTCCTCGCTGCTTCCTAGAAGCCAACTGCCAAGGCTAAACCCCGCCATGGCCGGAAATAAGCGCTAAGGACTTCTAGCCCGGCTACGATATGGCTCCTGCGTCAGAATAATAATATGTTAAGCGATGATTTTGACAACAAAGGACAGCACATACTAACGTCGGAGCATGCTGCATGTAACGGAACGCACTTTTGCAAGCTTTTACGAACCAGCGGGTTAATAAACAGCGTTCCGCCCCAGAGGCATTGTCGTAAATCCCCGTGCTCTTTGTGCTGGATCGCTAGGTTGTTTTTGAGCCATGACGTCTTCGCGCATTCTCGCGAACATGGCGTTGCGCATGCTCGAATTTGCTACGTTACGCGCCAACGCCGCACATTGGCCACAGCGCAGTGAGCGCACAGCTGTGACGCGGTGATTGACTGATTGCCTACCTAGTGGCGATTTGGAGTTGTTGTTGTTGCCCACGCCGCACATGGGCAGCCTGATTGGTGTGAGTCATGCTGTGAGCTGGCGAAGCTGGTTGTTGAGTTCAATGAGTTGAGTTGAGTTGAGTTTATTCCCGCGAACTAGGTTGTGTCTACGGTCTATTGTGTACGAACGAGTTACAAATACGGACTATGTACGAACTAGGGACGATAGACCGGTCAGAACTCAGAAGCTAGGAGTTGCGAATGGTCTAGAGGTGCTTGGCGGGAATCGAACTCGGGACCTCTGGTACCTTGCGCGACCAAGAGGACTGGTGCAGATTGGCAATCTCAACAGTCAACAATGACAACAATGCCCATGATTGTGCAGCGTGGGGTGCAAAACAACGACAACAACGACCAGTCAACGACAACAACTATCTCCCCCGGTCTATCACCCCCGGAAAACCAACAACAACAACAACAACAACAACATGCATTGACATTGGCGGTCGAAGACAAGGAGCACGAGTGGCAGCCGCCAGTGGTTACTTTGTTTTGCAGGACATCTCATCTCGGACTGGCAGGCAGGCATGACATAGCCGAAGTTTACAGAACATTAATAATTTATGTAGTTCGTGCGCGCTCCGATAATTGTAGTGCAGGCGCTGAAATATGTATGGCGTCAGTGCCAACAAACAATGTAGGTTATATGGTGTCAAGGTTGCTCAAGGTTGTCAGTCGGTTGATCATCTATTGTAGACAAGCACATGGAAATGTCCGTGTGATGTTGTTTGTAGCAGTATAGAAATACGACCAACAACGTGCCCGCCCTAAGTTGACACAATCACGTCAATTACATGAGACTACATGCGAGCATTTCTATGTGCCGACTGGGATGATGTGATAAAATCGCGTGATCACGATTGGCAGTGTAAATCCGTTGGAAGATGGATGAATTGGCGACTGCAGGTCTCTCCCGCCCCCTGCAGAAAGAGCACCTGTTGGAAGCCACTGGCGAGGTATGGTACATGTCACTGAGTTGCAACCACCACCTATATCTTATCAATAATTCCTCGTGGCGCGTGAGGCGTAGAAATCTAATTAGTCCGATTTCAGCTGCGCTTCTTAGATTAGAGGGCCGGCAATGCGATCATCCCTAGCTGTTAATGGCGTGATGTCTGGTTGAAAGTCATAATGAACGCCATTTTTTGTGAAACTTCCGCGTGCCTAATACTGTAGACGTCCGCCGTGCACGTTCGCTAGCATGTTTTGCTCTCATTTCGTGACAACTTCTTGCCTAGCATTTGCGCGTGCATGCACTCGTGTAATTTGGAGCGCTGTTTCGCTGTTCCGCGCGCTCCTTGTTCAATTGTATGCTCACTCTGTGTGCCACCCACGGCACATATAAACCTGTTATTGTGCCTGCTGATTTCCAGGCGACGCCCGAGAATGTGACCGTCTTCGAGGCTATCTTCCTGGAGGTGGCGCACGTCCCGTCTGCAGCACTAACCGGCTTCTCCGCTCTACGGGAGTTTAACCTGATCGGAGGCAAGCTGGAACGGATGCCAGAATTGCATCAGGTGGCGTCCACATTGACGCGGCTATGCCTCTGCCAACAGAAGCTTACTTCTATGAGCGGTGAGTTCCTCCAAAAGGAACAGCCGCTACTTCCCCCTGCAACTCTCAATCAATGCCTCTCAGTGGGTCCCCTTTTCCCCTCCTCGCTTGAACTAGAACTGGGCACAGCGACCCCAGCCTTGAAGGGGAAAGGAAACTGCTGTGTATCTCGGCCCTAATGAGCCAAGCCATGGCAACACCCACATTAATTTTTTTGAGGTCATGCATCAAATCGTTGTCCTCACATGTCTCTGCCAATCAATACATCCAGCAGTCAAACGAGTGGGAGCGCACTGTTCTGTTCAGCCTAGGGGGTTTTTCAGTTCAGCCTAGAAAATGGGAAGCGGACCACCTCAGTTGTTTCTGTACGTACAGCACTTGGCACTTCGAATGTGGAGTGCCAACTGGGTACTGTTGTCCAATGTCCATGGCCATCCCTTGAAAGATGGGTCTGTTCGGTAGGTCCCCTCTGTATGTCCACAGCACACTGAACCCACTAGCTGTGATGTGAAATTCTCGCAAGTTATCGACAACTCCAGATTATCCTTCATTCATACACATGCTGCGTTGTGAACGCATGCATGCACGCACGCCCTGTGCCTCTACGCCACATGACCATGGCTGCACGCATGCCAGGCCTCGTCACCCTCCCCCAGCTCACCGAGCTGTACCTTCACCAAAACCAGATCCAGAAAATCGAGGGGCTGCATGCGTGCCCGAAGCTACAGGTAAGTGTGGGGGGGTTCGGCCATGCCATGGGGAATAGTGGCGGGGAGGTGGGTCTGAGGCGCTGCAACTATGGCAAAGAGCATCTAGATGCCGCGGTATCTTTACTACTAGGTATACAGGTAGGTGCAGCCACGGTATCGTTATTACTAGGTATACAGGTAGGTACAGCCACGGTATCGTTACTAGCACTAGGTATACAGGTAGGTGCAGCCAAGGTATCGTTACTAGCACTAGGTATATAGGTAGGTACAGCCATGGTATCATGTTACTGGGAAATTGCTGTCGTGGGAAGCTGGAAGCATTCAAAGGGGCTGGTTTTCTTGTATTTATTGTGGTCCACTTGACCTGTCTCTTCCATCGCGATACGATACTCTCACCAGGCTACCTACGCTGTCAGCAAGCGACCAGCGCGGTCACTAACCAGATGGTACTGTATACTAGATGGTACTGTATGCTAACTGCGTGGTATTGTGTGCTTACTAGATGGTGCTGTACATGGTGCAAAATGCGCTTGATTGCTTCTTCTACTTTATCTCTGCAAGCCTGCCCTGGGAGGGCGTGCTGCACGCGATGATAGGGTGACTGCAGGGTGCGATGCAGCCCCCAACGCTCCCAACGCCAACACCAGCGGCACTGCCACGACCACCATCACCGCCACCACCGCCACAGATCTTTTGGTTACAACTGCCAATGCTTGCCCCCCTCCCCCCCCTCCCTCCCTTCACGTCCTGTGGCCCCCTCTCCTGCCTTCCCTTCCTCTGCCCTAGGTATGCTTTTTTGTTGTCGTCATTTCGACTCTGCCATCCGTCTTGTTGGCGTCATCAGGACTCACGGTACTGCTGCCCTTGCACATCCTTTCTTTGGTTGCGCCCTATGCGACCGGCACCATCCCTTTTCACCGGTTGGTTCCCGCGGCTATCGCGGTGCATCGTAACCAAGCTGGTTGAATTTCAACATGGAAGGCGTCATGCGCCCCATCCTTGGTGCAGCTAGTCGTGGGTGCACACCGCTCCTAGTCCTACTAAAGCAGTCCGGTTGCCGAATCTTTCGTGCAGGCAATCCTGTGGTTCATGCGCCCAAGTACCCACGCCTCCCATTACAAGCTGTTTAGGGGTTAGGGTTTAGGGTTTAGGGTTTTAGGGTTTTAGGGTTTATGCCCCCAAGCACTCATGCCACCCATGTTTATAATCCATTCATGCGCACCCGGTAGTTTGTGCCCAACATTCCTTTTTCGCGCAGTCCTTTCTTTCTTCATTCCGCTATTCATCCTTTTTTCGCTCAGCTGTCCGTGCGCCCAATCACTCATGCCTCTCACCATTTCTGCACGCCATCGTGGGAGCGCCCAGCTATTAGCAAGCCCAATGGCTCATGCGCCCAATCACTCATGCCTCTCATCATCTTCACACCCCCTCACCATCTTTGCATGCCCCATCGTGAGAGTGCCCAAAAGCACTCATGCGCCCGAGCACTCATGCCCCCGAGCACTCATGCCCCCGAGCACTCATGCCCCCGAGCACTCACGCGCCCCCGAGCACTCATGCGCCCCCGAGCACTCATGCGCCCCCGAGCACTCATGCCCCCGAGCACTCATGCGCCCCCGAGCACTCATGCCCCCGAGCACTCATGCGCCCCCAAGTACTCATTCCGTTTGATGTCCGTCCTCTCCATCGCTCGTTCCTGTGCCCACCTTGCAGAAACTCTAATGTCATACCTCCCCCTCGCTCGCCCCCGCCCTACGGCTTGTCACGCTTTTCCCCAGACCCTATCACATGGGTTGCATTGTGGGTTGGATTGTGAAAATGTGGCCCTACCTCGCAGACACTGTGTTGATGTCCGTCATCCCCAGCGCTCATTCCCACCCCCACCCCTCGCTCGCTCCCGCCCCCACCCCGCAGAAACTCTGGCTCTACTCCAACCAGATCCCCCGCATCGAGGGCCTCGAGAAACTTCACGGTCTGGAAGAGCTCTTCCTCCAAGACAACTCGATCGAGTCACTGGACGGCCTGGGCAAGCTTACCAAGCTGCAGGCAGGTTCTAGAATCGCCTAACGTTCATGTGGTTGGTGTTGTCACAGCTTTGAATGCCCCTGCACCTCATGACGAGTTCATTGCACTGTGGGCTACCTCAGCCTGCTTCCTTTTAACCTTGACTTCCATTTTATGTGTGCTTTATTTAGCATCACGCAGTCGCTCAACACTTCTGGCAACGGCGCCATTCACCATGTACGTTTCATGTACTACTACACTCCGTGTCGTGCGCCATGCAGTCGCTGGATATATCTGGCAACCGCATCGCCCACCTCAAGCAGCTGGAGCCCCTCTCTCGGATGTCCTCCCTCCGCAGCCTGTGCCTGGCCGACCCCCACTTTCCACCCTGCCCCGTCGCCGCCGACAAGACCTACCGCGATGTCATCTTGAGGCACATCAAGCAGGTGTGCGGCCTTGTGTGTGGCTTTGTGTGTGTGTGTGTGTGTGAGGCCTTGTGTGTGGTTTTGTGTGTGTGTGTGCCTTGTGTGTGGTTTTGTGTGGTTGTGTGTGTGTGCGTGCCTGTTGGTCCGTGATCACGCATCAAGCATGTGTGTAATCGCCCCGCCATGACACACCAGGCTGTATTTGTGTGTGTGTGTGTGCGCGCGTGTCATCTGTCACACATCAAGTGACATATCACACACACAAACACACATCTTGCTTGCTGTCACACCCCACCACGCGCTTGCTCGCTTGCCCCCCCCCCAAAACAAGAAGGTTGAGGGGGGTTTGGGGGTGCCTCGAAAGGGCAAGGTGGAGGGGAGGAAGGGATGTTGGGGCTGCCCCCCCCACCCCTACCCTTAAAAAAAGGGCAAGAAAGTGGAGGGGGGATCAGGGGGTCGACCAGCGACCCCCCGTCGCAAACGCGCGATTCCCCGACAATGCAGGCCACCCAATATCAATTTCTCTTTTTTCTCAGCCCGTCGTTTGTGGGCTCTCCCCCGCCCCGCCCACCCCCCTGACCCACCCCACCCCTGGGTTTGGTCCCCGATCGCACCAAGTCCTAAAACGTTTCAAGAGCGCGCTCCCCTAGGAGATTGGGTCAAGTTTCCAGAACGAGCGGACAGCTGAGAAATTGGAAAATCCGACGTTAGCAGCGCGCTGGTCGGTTTGTGTCGCAGCCACTCCTCCTTAGTGTGATGTGTTCCGAAGTTGTCCTGCATTACCAAGCAGTTGCGACGTGGGTTGAAACTGCTAGCATGATAGGGTGTTCAACATCCCTGGGATATGCAAACGAGGGCCATGGCGACGTGTTTTGAAACTGCCAGCATAGCAGGGTGTTTGATAGCCCTAGATTTGCATCGTGTTTCTGGGCACCCTGCCTCCAGATAGGTGCCATTCTGGGCACTGTGCCATCAGTGATGTCCGCACTCACACTATGGCATGTAAAGGGTTGCACGTTTATCTCTATCCTTGCTCGTGCAGCCACCGCAGGCAAGTGTCTGCCTCTGCGAACCCTTCACTGCCTTGCCTGACCTCCAGCTCTCACACGCTGGTGCCTCGTGTGTACTGGATGGCTGCTTTGCCTTTGGTGCTCTGCCTGCTGCGGGAGCTTGCAGGTTACGCGCCTGGATGGGAAGGCCATCCGCGATGAAGACCGGGAGGTAGGGCTGTTCGGTCCTACCCTGGGCCATATGAAAGTAGTGTAGTAGCTAGTGAAGATAGGGAAGGCAGGGAAGCTAGGGAAGGGAGGGAAGGGAGGGAAGGGAGGGAGGGAGGGAAGGGAAAGGGGAGGGAAGGGAGGGAGGGGAGGGAGAAGGGAAGGGAAGGAGGGAAGGGAGGGAGGGAGGGAAGGGAGGGAGGGAGGGAAGGGAGGGAGAAGGGAGGGGAAGGGAGGGAAGGGAGGGAAGGGAGGGAAGGGAGGGAGGGGGGAAGGGGAAGGGAAGGAGGAGGGAGGGAAGGGAAGGAGGGAGGAAGGGAGGGAGGAGGGAGGGAGGGGAAGGGAAGGGAGGGAGGGGAGGGAGGGAGGGAAAGGGAGGGAAGGGAGGGAAGGGGGGAAGGAGGGGGAGGGGAGGGAGAGGGAAGGGAGAGGGAGGGAAGGAGGGGGAAGGGAAGGGAATGGAGGGAGGGACGGAGGGAGAGGGGGAGGAGGAGGGAGGGAAGGGAGGAGGAAGGGAGGGAAGGGAGGGAGGAAGGGAGGGGGGAGGGAAGGGAGGGAAGGGAGGGAAGGGAGGGAAGGGAGGGAAGGGAGGGAGGAGGGGAGGGGGAAAGGGGGAAGGGGAGAGGGAGGGAAGGAAGCGGAGGGGAAGAAGGGGAGGAAGGGAAGGGAAGGGAAGGGAGGAAGGGGGAGGAGAGG
>RPFO01001766.1:0-57007 GCA_009746045.1 Mesostigma viride | reverse complement strand
TGTCAAGGTACAAAACAACGTTTTAATTAGTAATGAACAGAAGGTTTCATAACAAGAGAACGACGACCTAAAAGATGCGACCGCCGTCGCAACTTTCGTCAATTCCTACTCTATACAAAACTCTATGTCCTCATAAAGATCAATTGGCAAGGAATGCAAAAAAATTCCGTTACCACCTCCGTCGGACCATAAGTGGTTCGCGAATGGGAAATCGCTGCTGATTTTCGGTCGAGCCCCTTCACGGTATTTTCGAAATCTCGAGGCAAGGTTGCGCGGAAGAGGCCCCCCTCAATCATGCGTGCGATCGGACTGGCCATGGAAACGGATACCTGGTTCCTGGAGCTGCCTGCACGGTCAACCATCTTGAAACTTCCCGGAGAAGGAAATCAGACGTCAGACGGTTGAATATGCGAACGTCAAGATTTGACCAACCATCATCCATTCACCACCTTTCTCCGCGGCATCAATGGAAGACCTGCCTCTCATCGCGCCACTCCTCGAGACGCCCAAACCACAATCGGCCCGTGTTATCGTCGTGCCTCTTAAGGCGATGTTCCACGTCCTCTTGTCATCATCCATTTCCGACAGCGCGAATTACAGCCCTTTTGGCTCCGTCCACTCCATCCTCAAGAAGGACGTCCATCTGCGCCCCTCCCACACATTGTTGTCAACGTATTGTTGCAAATGACGGGAAATCATGTCCTTCCAAAAGCTACGATGTGTTCCCCACACAGACCCATGTCGGTAATTGACAGCTTTTTACATTTCCTATCCCGGCACTTCTTTCGGGATCCTTCTCAAAAAATCCGGAAAAAGCGCTCTGATATGGACGTCCCCTTATGTCGACCGTCAGACTGGACATCTGGTTAATGATGCATTTTTTGTATTGAGTTGCGACGTGGGGCGCATCTTCCTGCTGACTCGTATGTTTTTTCCAATTTTTTTGTTTTGTGTTGCAGATGGAAAAGGGCGGCCCTACATCGCAGGTGGTCGGCGACTCTCCCCCTAGGGGGGAAGGGTCAGAAGGGCAACCAGTTCAGGCCCAAGGCGCCTCCCCACAACAGCCTCCTCACAAGCGTGCAAGGGAGGGCACGCCGCCCCCAATGGTGGAATCTGGTGTCAGCTTTGCCGCGGTCACTGGGAAGGATGAGTACCACGGTGGTCTTGAGATGGTGGACGATCCGGTTAAGCGGATTCAGATTGAGCGGTTTGAGCGACTCGCGAATGGCACTCGTGAACAGCAATTCGCGCTGTACCAAGACATCCTTAATGACAAACCTGAAGTCGCCAAGGTGCCTTATACCTCCAAGCGCACATTCATGCCTCGTTTCGAAACCCTGCTCCAGCAGGAGCTAAGGTTGCGTCGGTTGGCTCAGAATGCGCCAGAGACAGTAGCCGCCGCGCCCTCCCATGCCGCGCCTGCCGCAGTAGCCCAAAAGAGGGGGGAGAGTGTGCACGAGTCGGCCGCAGTGCCCTCAACCGCAAGGGATCCCCCCGCGACTTCCAAGCCGGTCGCGACGGGCGATATGCCCCCGCCGCGGCAGAGGGGAAGGGGGAAGGGGGTCGATGGAGGGGAAGTCCTCGATGTTTTCGATATGACGCTGGGCAATTTGGAAGGTGGCGGGCCGATCTTCGTAAGTCTCCGCCCATTAAATTGATGTCGTGAAATACAATACGCATTTTTTTGCAATATTCGCCAGACATGTCATTTCCGACAACTAAGCGGATTTTTACTTTCCGTTGAAATGTTCGCAGGGCCGGCAAGAGGATGTTGGTGCAAGAGAAGCCCGCTCAATGGCGGGAAGCACCCAGGTACATGAGTGCGTCAGATTCCTCTCCGGTTTACTTGTATTGAAAAGGTTTGCGTGCGTATATCCTTGTTTATTTTTGTAGTAATTTTTTTCTTGTGAATGGACAATCGCGTTTGCTATTTTTACAGGGAAGTCCGTTCGAGCAGCAAGAGGGCGGTGACAGGAGGGGAAGTGGATCTTACGGTGGTTCCACTGCAGAGGGGGGAAGGGTAAGTTACCGTTGACTTAGTAATCGAAAGTTTAGGTTCGTCCTCAATGGACAGAGTTACGACGGCCGGCGTTTCTTTACACTTTTCTTACATTAAAAATCTTCCGTTGATAATGTTCTTGCAGGAAGCCGGTCGTCAGGGTGGGGCAAATCTCCAGGGAGAGGGGGCTATCGCTGTCGGTGAGCCTGTGTCAGAGGGCGCGGGTGGAAGCGACGGCGATACTGCGAAAATGACACGCTTTAAGGAGCAAGCGGATGCTTATCAACTGAAGAAGTTGGCAAAGTGGGTTGTGGCCGAGGTGAGAACGGAAAAAGCCCCACCTGAGGTACGGAACCAGATGATGATTCTCCATCAAGTCGCTGAGTTGATCGTGAAGAATGCGTGCCGGCCCGATGGCGCCACACAGCCTGAGGAATCCCGAGCGCCAAGGCCTTGATAAAGTGGATGCAGGAGAACCTGTTCGAGGGCAAAGGGAAGGAGAGGAAGTGTAAACTGTTGACGGTGACGGAGAAGGACGCCAAGACTCTGATCAAGATGTTGAAGGAACACGATGCCCGCCAGGACAAGTCTCCGAAGATCGCGAAGGGGTCGAAGAAAGCGGCTGAAGCAGCAGCGGTTGAGGGGAATGAGGTAAGTCTACCTCTGTTGTGAGGGGGGCTTTGTTCTTGAGGTCCACGTTTCATGTAGGTTGCGACGGCCGGCGTTTCTTAAGTGTGACACTTACTTCCTTTTGACTAACACTTACTTCCTTTCCTGATTTCGCATCGTTGAGGGAAATGAGCCAAGTGTACCTCTGTTGTGAGGGGGGCTCTGATCTTGAGGTTTAGGTTTCATCTAGGTTGCGACGGCCGGCGTTTCTCAAGTGTGACATTTACTTTATTCCTTTCGGTTATGCTTTCCTGATTTTTTCATATCATTGTTAAGGGGAACGAGGTAAGTATACCTCTGTTGTGAGGGGGGCTTTGATGTTGAGGTTCAGGTTTCATGTAGGTTGCGACGGCCGGCGTTTCTCAATCGACATTTACTTTATTCCTTTTGGTTATGCTTTCCTGATTTTTTCGCATCACTGCAGTACGTGCAGGCCGAGAGGGCGACCCACGCGGCCATCCTGTACTCAATCAGCCTCGACCAGCACGCGCGCCGCGAGAACATGAAAATAGATAGTACGTGGACTGCTGCCGTCGACGAACACCAGAAGGGACTCTCCGAAGCACTTGCGACCTACAAGGGGAAGGCGCTGAAGGGAAAGGGGAAAGGAAAGGAGGTGGAGGTTGCGGATGCTCCCGTGTCTCTGCTTGAGAAATGGGAGAAGTCCCCGGTGTCGCAGGATGATGATGACATCCTGGATGTGAACGATGAGATCGCGAAGGGCAAACGGTTACGGAAGCAGCTTGCCGTTCAGCCTCGGGACCTCGATGAGATGTCCAAAGCCTTGGTGCATCGAAATCGGGTGTGGACAAGGAACCTGTTCGTGGGGCCTCAGAAGCTCCTCGCACGAGACTTGCATCTGTCTAGAGCCGAGCAGAACGCCACCATTTTTGCAAACTCGGAGTCCGACTACGGCCACGACAAGCTGGTGATTCCTGTGTGGCGGTACTCGTTCCAGTTTTTGGCTGACCGGTGCCCCAACACTTTTCATGACTGGATGAAAAAGGAAGGCACCCAGCGTCAGCTCGCGCAACTCTTCGGGGAGATGGGGGGGGCACGGACAATGAAGGCTGGCTACGCTCGCGCAATGACTGACGAAGAAATTGATATCTACCTGCGAACGAGCTCGGCCAAGGGAATGGCCGAAGCTGCTTCCACCGCGGTTCTGACAGGACGGGCCGATTTGCTGGACGATCTTAAGCCCGTGGACGTGAGAAAGGCCGCGCTTTTGGACAGTTTGTGCAAGTCCGCCTGGGAGATGGCTCCATTCGAGAAGAAGCCACCGTTGCCGCCAGCCATTTGCGGCTTTCTCGTGCTGGACGGGAACCACTTTACCACACTCATCAAATCGGTGAAATTCGAACTGGTCACCGACAATATGACGGTGGACCAAAGATCTGTGTGGTACCAGGCAATGCTGAATGGTTTCATGAAGGCGGAAAAGCTCAGGGTCGTTGCGCGGGGAGGGAAGGAGCAGGAGGTCACGAAGACCGTGGCCGCGGCGAAGCTGGAGGAGTGGGCAACTGATTGGACGAATTTCGGGGGGGTGGACGTGCAGATGCTCAAGGGTGAGACCATCCTGCCGACCTGGTGGCAGATCCGTGAACAGAAGGTAAGCCAGGTTGCGACCGCCGGCGTTTCTATAAGTGGTTTTCTTGTGTTAATTTCAGTATGCCATTAGTTCGGTCAAGATGCGACCGCCGGCGTTTCTATAAGGGGTTTTCATGTTCCACCTTAGCATGCCATATTTTGGTCAAGATGCGACCGCCGGCGTTTCTTTCAGTCGTATTCTTGTTCTCAGTTGAGTTGTGCTTATTTGGGAGGACTGTCGATGTGTCTCTGCGCGTTGTTGCCCTACGGGGATGCAGGTTACCGAACAAGTCGGCAAGATGATCGAAGTTGTCAGGCAGCTCGGGAACGCCATGAACGCCGAGGACACAGCCCAAGCCAAGGCAACGTGGGG
The DNA here is from genome assembly GCA_009746045.1 of Mesostigma viride. NCBI lineage: Eukaryota > Viridiplantae > Streptophyta > Mesostigmatophyceae > Mesostigmatales > Mesostigmataceae > Mesostigma > Mesostigma viride. Next base: position 52,376 of record RPFO01001766.1, on the reverse strand, counting down.
CTCAGCGCTGGGGGATGTGCACCGGGCCTACCAGGCATATGGACCCGTCAAGAGAGGGAAGGGCGTGTCTCTCCCAACTCCTCTGTACGGCAAGATCTGGGCGATTGTGAAGCCCTTTTGGCAGAAAGGAGAGCAAGCCAAGGCCGAAGGGGACGGCGCAGGCGACAAGGCAGGAGGGGCTGAAGAGACGGACAAGTGGGGGCCGGACCAGAAGAACTTCATGCAGCGCTGGCTGTTCTGGTGTGAGGACCCTTTGAAGCCCGCTGTCGACGGCAAGCCGGCGATCGCACAGGATATCGCGGCTCGGCAAGACTTCCTTGACACGCGCCCTAAAGACAAGGCGCACGAACTGTCCATTTTCACCGCGCATCGGGAACTTGCGAGTTTCCAGTACTTCGACAGCCTGATCCAAGCGCCGATCATGTCCTGTGAGGCCCCTCCCAGCAACCTGATAAAAATAATGGAAGTCGCCAAGAATTTGATAGAGGCGGCAAAGCAATTCGCCCACATCAAGTTCCTGGAGAACCCCGAGCTGATGGCCGCTTGCAAACAACTAAACGGGACTTTCGACCCCGTATTGGTGAGGGAGCACGTGTTTGGCGTGAAGCTGAAGGGCACCTTCGCCACGGACCTCGACAAGTTCATCGCCGACTGCCGCCTGACCAGAGACTTTTGGCGGGTGGTCGTCACGGCCATGAGGGCGATCATTCTCACGCTGAGGGACCTTCCGCCGGCTAAAAGGAAAGTGGTCGACCAGAAGGACTGGAAGTTCCCGAGAGGGCTGCTCGCTTCCCACCCCCGTCATTTGTATGACGATTTGGGGGTGAAGACCAAACATCTGCTGGGTGTGCCACAGGAGGCGGCGGCGGAGGTCGAGAAGGAGGTCGAGGAGGCGGCGGAGGAGGGGACTACCAAGGCCAAGAAGGGGTGGAAGGAAAGGTTGGAAGCCTACAGCGATTGGAAGGGGGTGAGGATGGGATCCGACTGGATCGCATACAGGACAATGACATGGAAGGAAAACGAAAAAAGAAAGGATCTGGTGGTGACGAAGGTGGTGGACGAGTTGTGCGCGGGGAATTACAAAATTCCTCGGTCGCTGGAGGACCAGGCGTTTGCTGTGCTGGACCTGGCAGCTGACAGCAACGAGAAGTGGAGGAACCTGCGCAAGTGGGACGCAGACTGCATTCCGGAGGAGAGCAACATTCCCAAACCCTCCTCGCATTTGAGCCCGGTCGTGTGGGATGTGGTTGACAAGATGACCAACGCCCTTTTTAGGGGACCCTGCAGAGTTCTGCTGGTGTTCGGGGAGCCCGCCCATATCCGCCGGTGGAAGCGCCTGGTCCGCCTTATCAAATATTGGCTTGTTGAAGATGGGTGGGAAGGCCTCAAATACTTTTCCGACGACGATTCTTCGTCTGATGAGGATGATGATTCGGAGAAGGGGGAAGAGGGGGAGGCGGATGAGGATGAGAAGGAGGAGGATGAGGAGGAGGAGGATGAGGAGGAGGAGGACGAGGAGGACGAGGAGGACGAGGAGGACGAGGAGGACGAGGAGGACGAGGAGGAGGATATTGCTGAGGGGCACCCGCCCGGGATGGGTGAGGGGCAGGCGGAGGGGGAGAAAGGGGATGGGGATGGGGAGATGGGAGGAGGGGGGAGGGGGGAGAGGGACGGGGGAGGAGATGGAAGGGGAGGGAAAAAGCGCAGTCGGGGTGATGGAGGCTTGCGTGATGAGACAATGGGGGGGGATGAAGACAACAGGGGGGGAGGTAAGCGCCAGCGTGCTGGTGAAGGAGACTCGAGGCCTGTCGTTGGAAACGCCGGCGGGCGTATCTGTGACGAGGAGGGGGATCGCCAGCGGGAGGGAGGCTCGAGGCCTGTTACTGGAAACGCCGGCGGGCGTATCTGTGATGAGGAGGGGGATCGCCAGCAGGAAGGAGGCTCGCGGCCTGTTACTGGAAACGCCGGCGGGCGTATCTGTGATGAGGAGGGGGATCGCCAGCAGGAAGGAGGCTCGCAGCGTGTTACTGGAAACGCCGGCGGGCGTATCTGTGATGAGGATGGGGATCGCCAGCAGGAAGCAGGCTCGCGGCCTGTTACTGGTAGCGCCGGCGGGCGTTCCCGATTTACGGGAGGCGGTCGTGTCCGACAGATGGGAATGAGGCCTCGTCAGGATTCATGGGGACCCCCGGTTGAGGGGACCCCCGCCCTCGCCTCGGTTTCTTTGGGTCTGGGTGACGATCCCGTACCGTCGTCAGGAAGGACGGTTGTGATGACTTTGCCCCCCCGCTCGACGGGGATGGAGCAATGCCCGAACACGATACTGCTGAATGAGGATGACGATCCGGAGCCGTCGGCTGACACGGATTTTGTTGCGAGCACCCCACTGCAGAAGAGGGTATTGGAGGCTCGTAACGTGGAGGGTCCGCCGACAGTCTCAGGTGGAGGGCCGGCGTTTGCCGGATTGATGCGCCCGACTGAGGTGGTCGATGTTGAGGCGCCGCCAGGGACATCGACCGCACCGTTGACCGCATTGACGGATATCTTCGATCGACGAAGTCGAAGGATGCCCTTCCACGCTCCAACGGTACATTCGGCCGGTAAATTTCATTTTCAATAAACGAGTTTTATAAGTACCTTAATATATTTCTACATAAGTTTTTTTGCATCAGTCCATGGCTTCATTGATTTCTCACACGACCCTTCCGTATGCATGTTAATTGGCATCTGTTTACGTGCAGGGAAAGGCGAAGAAGAAACTCCAGTTCGGTTTCCCCGTGGATCCGCGTCTGGGACTGTGTCCGGAGAGGCCTGCCGTGTTGTTGGCCAGGCCGCGGTCGGCGAACCAGTTGCACAACCGGGGGCGGGAGGGGCCTCCCTCCCACCCAACGCACCAGCCCACGCACCAGCCTTACCGTGCGGTCAGCCAGAAAAAACGTACGAAGAGTTGATGGCAGAGGCGGCGGCTGCGCAGGGGCAGAAGGCAAAACGTCGGGGAGGGGGCAGGCGAGGGGCGGGGCAGGAGACGGAGGGTGCCGACGAACCTGCACAGCCGCAGAAGGGTGGTGGTCAGGGCAGAGATGCGACGGCCGAAAACCGAATCAGGGACGTTCGGCCGGACGTCCGGATGCGCTTTATGGATGGCGCGAAACTGAGTCGCGGAGGTTGGAGTTCGAAATGGGTAGACGAGGTGTGCATAAACTGGGAGCACAAGTACCCCAAGAAGGAAGATTTTCCGCTCTTTGGCACCCTCCTGGGCAAAGAGAGGGAGAAGGTGGTGATCAGATGGTTTGATGAAGGGCACGACCTCGGTTGGAGTAATGAGTGCGAGCAAAAGTTTCGTTTCCCTCTGAAGTTCGCTAGAGAACATGTTACTCTCCTGAAGGAAGGCGCCAGCTGGGACAACATTCCTTCATATCGATCTGGCAAGCGATGATGGGCGAGGACTTTGCACGAAATCGCGTTTTGCACGTAATTGCCCACCGTAACGTGGAGAAATGCAGATGTACATAGTAGTTGGTTCAGTGACCGTGACTTTGGGCAGTTTAGTAGTTGGGGTGACGTGTCTGAATGTATATATGGTGGGGCGCGTCCAAGGGGGTCCACGCTGATTGAGCACTTGCATGTGTTCTTTCAACATATTCGGACATGTATGAAATGAATAAATTGTTTGGACGATTGCAAATTGATTGATTGAAGAATGAGATACCATTAATAATTGAAAAATGTAAAACCTCATTGTGAATTTGTACTTCAAACTTTCACATGCATGCCCCAAATTGTGCATTTGTGCAGGTTTTAATTATGAGAAGTAGCATTTCTCTACAAATATTGAGAAATTTAGGGGCACTTGGGGTTGTTGGCCATGTTCATTCATGATAAAATGGACTTTTTATGCTGTAACATCATATTCCACTAGTCCAAAACGCTGCTTTCATGACGTCAAAAGTACCAGCAATGGCCCTAGGTTGGAGCAGTAGATGTTGGGGACGCCCTAGTTCACGATTAACAATGGAATTCTTGCCAGACCCAGAGAGGGTACGTTATGCTGTGTATTCGGACAGTTCTTAAGAGTGTGCCGGACTCATCCTTATGTGACAGTCTTGCTCTGAGAACTGCCTTGAGCCCATAAGTCTCTAACGTTCCCCAGTCCGGCATGCGCGACCCATGGAGTGATGAGTAACCCGGAGACACAACCACCGTTATCAAGTAAGAGAGTTGAAGATGCAACCACATCTTTAGCAGCTCAACGGACGACCGGTGATGAAAGGGTTTCATCATCTACTCCCAGACGTCAACTATTTGGAGATACCACCTTAATGTCTGCTTCCCGCAGATATTCGCTGTCGGTCGGCCCAAAGTTCTCCATCTTGCCCCTCGGTGTGCAACCAGGCGAGCCCTCCCTGCGTGGCATTGGTAGAGGTGGACCCCGGTTTTCCAACGTGGAAGACACGCGTTCACCAGCACCCGAATACGGTTCGGCTATTCGTTTTGGCTACAACACGGTGCCGGGGCGAGACGGCACTCGGCTAGCGGCTGACGAGCTGACAGCGGAGAAAATCCGATTACAACATGAACGTGAGGAAGCTGCGAGAGCTAGAAGTGTGGCGGAAGCGCTGGAGAAGAGTGTGGGTAGGACTATTGCGCGTGTGCAGCAACTTGAGTCGCAAGGGCAGGCGGGCGATGGGGAGTCTGTTTTCGTGGATCAACCGTCTCCTACACTGGGTACACGAAGGGTATATGCGGTTGACGCTCCTTTTGTTGATGAAGGGACAGATGTACAGGGGAATGAGCCTCCACGGCTCTCGGTGGCTGCGACAATGCCGAAGAGTCAGAATGCACCACACGCCCCAGTGATGGAGCTCACGTCTTTGTATCCTCGTACTGTTCCTTTTCCCAAGGTGGAGTCGGTAGACAAGCTATCGCTGACCAACCTAACCCATCGCAGCTTTGACCATTTCTCCACCAAGTTTCAGGATGTCTTCGCTATCCATTTCGCCAACTACGGGCCCAAGGCAGAGGAACGTCTCACGATGGACATCCAGAAGAGAATGGTTAGGCAGCGGATGAGCGACAGTGCCAGCGACCGGTTTGATGAGTTTTTGCGTTCTGTGGCTGGACGTGCGTGTACCGACCTCCCCTCTCTCCTATTGGGCTTTCGCCGGTTTCTGTTACCCCAGGATCAACTTCGCATGGATCGGGACGCATTGGCTAGCTGTACGCAGGCTGGGTTGACGCTGCCACAGTTTGTGGAGCAATTCACCAACCTTAGGGCCAAGATTCCCCAATGCTCTGACGCAGAGGCGCTTCACAGACTACTGCATGGCATGGCTCCACACGTGCGACTGGATGTGGACAAGCACTTCTCCCAGTTCGACTACGTGGACTGGCAATGGGACAAAGTGTTGTCTTATGTGCTCACCCTCTGTCGTGTGCCTGCTTTTTCTGTCAAGTGGGAGCCTGTGGCCACGCCAGTGCCACCCATCAAGAAGTCCCTGAACCAGCTGGATGACCTCCTGGGAGAGCTCAATGCTTTGGATCCCACCCAGGGTAACTGGCCGGGCCCACTTCAAATGTTCCGCCGTCCAAGCCAAGTGTGTGACACTTTTTCGCTATTTTCGCAAAAAAAAAATAAAGTTTCGCACGAGTTCGCGTGATTTTCGCGTGATTTTCGCAAAATTTTCACACATTTTCGCACGATTTCGCACGATTTCGCACAATTTTGCATGATTTCGCACAATTTCGCATGGATTTCAACCAAGGGTCGTTTTGGGGAGTGACGTTTGACAAAATTTCGCATGAATTCACACACGTTGTGCACATCAAAATTTTTTACCGTCGACATTTTTCACATGAAATTTCGCACAATTTCAGCAAATTTCGCACAAATTCGCACGATTTCAGCAAATTTCACACGATTTCAGCAAATTTCGCACAATTTCGCACGATTTCGCACGACGAATCACTCTGCAGAGTGACGATCGTCGAAAAAGTAAAAAAAACGACCAAAAGTGTCACACTTTTCGGAACATTTGAAGTGGGCCCGGCCAACTGTTTTATCTGCAACCAGCCAGGTCACTTCGCACGGGACTGCCCCAGACGGGACCAGTTTCCCCCTGCCACGAGAGGACCTTTTGGCGCCCTGCCATCTCCCAGGCCACCCAGCCTTCCTCCTGGCGTTCCTGCTGGCGAGGCACCGGATGCAGCCAGGGTTCCAGCCTAACTTCCAGCCCTCTGGGAGGTTCCAGTCCCGCGCTCGGCCCTTCAGCAGACAGGATAAGCGTAGGATGGTGAACGCTCTCATGCAGCTGCTGGCAGATGAGGAGGATGGGGGGACGAGGATGAGCCTCCAGCACCACCTGAGCAGCTTCCACCATCAGGCAGTGGAGCAACTCCAGACCCACCTGAGTCAAAAAACTAGTTGGGTCCCCAGGTCATCCTTCTGTCATGGCCAGGTCTGACCTGCCTGCTGTTGACGTTAGGCCAGTGAACACTGTGGGTGCTTCTGACCCTGCTGTCCCTGTGGGTCCCCCTGTACCAGGTCACTTACTCAAGTTTCAGGCTAGGCTCCTCAACGTGCCAGTCCCTTGGCTCAGCCAGCTTGCTTGTTTATGATTGATTCTGGTGCTGGCAGTAATTATATTGCTGCATCCTTGGTGCAGGAGTTGAAGTTGCCTGTGTTGGCCCACCCCACACCTGTCATGGTGCAGTATTCTGATGGCAGGAGAAGCTGCTCACCTGGCTATGTGCAGCTCATCTTCCAAGTTTGTTCATCCCAGACTTTGGAAGTGACAGCAGATGTCATTCCCCTCACGGCAGCAGATGTGATTTTGGGGATCCCATGGTTGTCTGACACCAATCCTGCTATTTCTTGGCCTGACAGGGTGGTCCAGTTCAAGGATGGGACAGTGTGGGATGCTACCTGTGTGTTGCCAGGGGGGAGAAGAACAGCCACTGAGTGCTGTTCCACACAGACAGCTGTCAATGATGGCAAGGGAGGGGAAGCAGGTGCGAAAGGGGTGGATCAAGAGCCGACTTTGGAGGAGAAACGGGCTGCCCTACTGAAGCATGTGTGGTCTGCCAAGCATACTCTGTCTTATTTGGCCACCTATCCAGTGGAACACATCTTTTTCCTGCATTTGGTGCCTAATGAACCTGAGTCTGCTAGTGGTCATTCTGTCAATGCTGTCAGTTCTACTGTCACCACTGAGCAACAACAGCAGCATGATGCCTTGTTGGACAGGTATGGAGCCATCTTTGAGGACAAGATGCCCCAGTATCCTCCTGAGGGACCCATCACACATGTCATCAAGTTGGTAGAGGGTGCTCGTCCTCCTTTTGTGCCTATGTACAGGATGGGCCCTGCAGAGATGGCAGAGCTGAAGACCATACTTATTGGCCTGTTGGAGGCTGGTCTGATCCTCCCAGCTAACAGTCCTTTCAGTTCTGGGTGTTTGCTTGTACCCAAGCATGATGGGGGGTGGAGGTTGTGCATTGACCTGAGGGGACTGAACAAGGTGACTGTCAAGTCCAGGTACCCTCTGCCCAGAATTGATGAGTTGCTGGAGAGGACTGCAGGAGCTGCCTTCTTTACCAAGTTTGACCTCAGGCATGCTTTCTGGCAGATCAGGGTGGCTACTGAGGACATCCCCAAGACGGCCTTTTCTACCCATGGGGACAGTTCCAGTGGACAGTAATGCCCATGGGTGCCTCTAACAGTCCTGCCACTATGCAGATGTTTGTCAATGCCATCTTTGGCCACCTGACTGGAAATGCCCTGCCCCAGATCTCACCTGACCTTCGCAACCCCAGGTTCAAGGACATTGCCCACTTGTGTGACACTACCAGGGTGGTCTTCAGGACTTGTGTGGTCGTCTACCTGGACGACATTCTGGTACACTCTCGTACCTTCAGGGAGCATCTGGAGAACGTGGAGGAGGTCCTTAAGGTGATCCATCAGTATCATCTGTCGGTGAAGAGGTCCAAGGTGGAGTGGGGCCAAGAGGTGAAGTTTCTGGGCTACCAGCTGAGCGCTGCAGGTATGACTCCTGAGGCCAGCAAGGTCTCTGCTGTTTTGGAGTGGCCTGTGTTGAAGTCAGCTCATGATGTCAGATCCTTTCTGGGCCTGGTGGGCTGGTACCGACGGTTCATCCCTGACATGGCGGCCATCTCTGGTCCCCTGTTAGCCCTGCTCAAGAAGGATGTTCCCTTTGAGTGGACTGCAGCATGCCAGCAAGCTTTTGATGTGTTGAAGCAGAAGCTTACCACTGCTCCCTTGTTGGTGGGCCCCAACCCAGACTTGCCATACCAGGTTAGGTCTGATGCCTCACAGGGTGCTATTGGTGCAGTACTAATGCAAGATCATGGCAAGGGCCCTCAACCAGTGGAATACATGTCCAGGAGTATGACGTCTGCAGAACGTAACTACCCTGTTCATGAGCAGGAGCTGCTGGGATTGGTGGTGGCCTGTCACAAGTGGGAACACCTACTGAAGGGGGCTCAGTTTTCTGTGGCCAGCAGCGCCAAGGATGGACAGGGCAACGAGTCTATTACCCTGATGACTGACCACAGGCCCTTGGTACATGTGTTGGAACAGACCCGGATGAGTAAGAGGATGGCTGGATGGATGGAGTTCCTGGGGGGGTTTGGACCTTTCTCTGTGAGGTACATTCCTGGTACGCAGAATGTGGTGCCTGACGCCCTGTCCAGGAGGAGGGATTTGATGGGAAGTTTTCATGAGGACTTGGACATCTGTGCTGCCCTGATTTCTGTGGTAGAGTGTGGAGCCTTGACTAGAGCTCAGGCCAACAACCAGAAGGTTTCTCAACTGTTGACACCACCTGTAGGGAATAACGGTGGTCCCGTGATGCTCATCGACCAGGGCTCTGTCCCAGAGTTGACAGGCGTCCAGGAGGGTGTCCAGTCACTGTCTGACAGTCTTAGGAGAAGTCCTGAAGGTGTGGTGCCCACTCCCACAGTGCAGCCAGGTGAGGGAGGCCCTGCTAGGCGCAGCAGAGGTAGGCCCAGGAAGTGGGTCATGGACCCTGTGTTGGTAGGCCGGTCCAAGGTGTTGGCCTCTCAGGTGATGGCAAGGTCAAAGGGGCCTATAGCTACTACTGTCTCATCCAAGCAGTTGGTGGCTAGCCCTGGGCAGGAAGAGGAGATGCAGATGCAGCCCCTGGGACCTGACAAGGACCTGGTGTTGCCTAATCCTTTAAATATTTCCCTGCTGGACGTCATCAAGGCCTTCACCAAGACGGAGGACATGGCTACTGCAGCTATCCAGAGGGGCAACTTTGGCAATAGACCTGTAGAATACTGGGAGGGCGTTCTGTATGTTCACACTCATGATGCAGAGCACACGGTGACTAGAAAAGTGTATGTGCCTGAGATGGCCATTCCCACAGTGTTACATTGTTTCCATGACGATGTGACTGCGTGTCATCCTGGTTATGCTAAGCTACTTCATGAGGTGCAGCAGAGGTTTTGGTGGCCTGGCCTTTATCAGGATGTTAAGGCCTATGTGGATTCTTGTGACTCCTGCCAGAGAAATAAGGTCAGGAACCAAGCCACGCCCATCTTTCCCATGGCTATGCCCATTCCCCTGCGCCCTTGGATCAGTGTGACTATGGATTTTATCTGTGGTCTCCCATGTCAGATGGTGGCAATGACAGGATCCTTGTGGTCATGGACAGACTTTCCAGGATGTGCCATCTGATTCCTTGCAATACTCATCTCACCGCTGCACAGTGTGTGGATTTGTTTATGAAGGAGATCTACCGTCTGCACGGCATGCCTAGAGTGATCATCACTGATCAGGACCCCCTTTGGTTGTCAGGGTTTTGGAAGTCATTCTTTGACATCCTAGACACTAAGCTGGCCTTCGGTGTGGCATACAGGTGTGCCAGTACTGGGGCGGTGGAGAGGATGAACAGAATTGTCAGGGAGTGTCAAAAGCACTATTGTACCCACGACAACAAGGACTGGGACAAGAAGCTACCTTTCATAGAGTTCGCAATCAACAACTCTCCTCTGGCTCCTCACCAGATGTCCCCCTTCGTGATCTGCAATGGCCAGTGTCCCTTGACACCATTCGACTTGGAACTGCCTGACAGAGACGCTGAAGGCCCTTTCCAGCGACGTCTTGGTTCAGTCCAGCAGTTGTTGGCTTCCTTCCAGGAGGCTCACAGCATTGTGGCTACCCAGCTGTTGAGGACACAGGACAAGTACCTGACTAACGCCTGGCAGCAGACGGTGGCCAGTCATTCCTTTGTAGCTCCTGGGGACTTGGTGTTGTTGGAAGCCAACAGAGTGCTGCCTGAGAAGGAGCAATGCAGGAAACTGCAACCACTCTGGTTGGGTCCTTACCCAGTGTTGGCAACCTTCCACTATGGTACAGTGGTCCAGGTCCAAGTGCCTTCTCACTGGAAGCTCAGGAATAATATTTTTCACCTAGCCCAGCTGAAGCTGTACAGGCGCAACACCTTACCAGGCAGATTGTCTGCCCCTTTGCCTTATGAATTGGATTCTGAGGGGGAGAAGATCTATGAAGTGGAGCGGTTGTTGGCTCACAGGGTGAAGGGGAAAGGTCGTACCAAACAGTTGCAGTTTAAGGTACACTGGAAGGGAGAGCTAGAGGTGACTGCTACGTGGCTGTGGTTGTCTGATCTCACCAACAGTCACTCTGCTGTACTAGAGTATTGTCAGCGTCATGGTATCACCTTGCCTGAGTGGTATGTCATGGGCTCTGAGCGGTGTGCTCCCCTTCATAGCTCCCAGTGAGCACTGCTAACACCTCTTTTTGGTGTTTTGTGTCTGTGGTTGCCAGCCATGGCCGACTCCCATCCTGAGGGGACACCCAGGCCACCTGCACGAACCCAAGAGGACGTGAGGGCTACGTATGTCTTTCAGCACGACTACGCTGGCCCCAGAGCCACGGGCCCTTCGATCCAGGAAGACGCTGGGTTTGTGGAAGCCCATTTTCTCAATCTGTTCCAGCGTATGGTACATGATCAGCAACGGCACGAGCAGCGTCACGGGGCCTTGATAACCAGGTTGATTAATGTGGAGGGTCTGGTTACTCAGATGGCAGAACACTTGAGGGCTGGGCACATTCCAACTGTGGGTTCTGCTGTGCCTGCAGTTTCTGAGGCTCCAGTAGCTCAGGAGGCTATCCCCACCCCGGTGGTCTCAGTCCCCTCCCTACGGAGGCTCCTCCACCCCCTAAGGTGGTGGTACACTTGCCCAGGTCAGCTGTCCCAACAAAACAGGTGGAGCAGTTCTTGGACCACCGTAATTGTGCTCCTGGACAGTGCGAGTGGTGTAAATCCTTGTACACAGCCATGCAGGCATTGGATCAGACAGTGGTGGAGGAGGGTGAACTAGTACCTGAGGGTATGGTAGAGTTGGCCCTTGACTGTCTGCCCCCCAGTCTCTGTGAGATTGGGTCACCTATGGTGGCTTACATTATGCACACCGTCTTTGCAGTGTACCCGTGGCCTTCGTTTGACATGAGGCCGGTGGAGGGCCAGGACTTGATGGAGGCTCTGCCCAGTGACCTGAGACTCGCCTTTGCAGGGCTCAAGCCAGTTGGATATTCCCAGACCTACACTGAGCTACTTGAGCAGGCTGTCAAGCAGGGAGAGTTTGACCTTACTCCGTCGTCCAACTGCTCTGTGATGTCTTGTTTTCCACACAAGGACAGCACAGTCTTTGTGGGGCTGCAGTTACCAAAGTTCCCTAACGAGCTGAGGGCCAGGCTCACACCTTTGAGGGTGCTGGTACCCATCTTGGGCGCCAGGTGGGGGCCTATCAAGGCCTTTCTACAGCTGTGGTGGGCCTATAGCAGCTGGCTATGTCGCCATAAGACTGCCAGTGGCTGGGTCTTCGATCCCCTCCGACAGGCTGTGGTCACTCTGTCCTACCCTGCCCAGTGCAGTAGGTTTTCAGCTGAGTTGGGCAAGGCTGCTGAGACCTGCTTGGATATTCAGGTCAGCAGGAACTGGCCAGATCTGGTGTCCATGGTGGAGCATTTCCCAGTGTTTGGAACGAGGGGGAAGGATATGAAGAAGGGGGATTGGTTCACTCTGTGAAGGGTTCCAGGATGGTTGGAGATGGGCTGTGGAGTGAGGTGGGGATCCAGAATGGAGGCGACCAGTTCTGATGTCCAGTCCAGATTTCCAGCAATGACAGTTCTGAGTTCATGGTAGCTTTGCAGTTGTATTATCCAGGCATGGTTGCCTGTGTGTTAGTCACTTGATGACATTTCATCTGTGGGTGAATTTGTCTTATTCAGGGTTGACATGATCAGATGATACTGAGATAGGAGGCCCTTTGGGGATGTAAAAACCCACTTGCTTGTCCCAAGAGGTGGTGGACTTCCTGTTTATTGTTGTGTTGTTTTGTGGAGGTTGTTGTTTTATTCTTCTTGGCTTCTAGGAACTGGGAGTTCCTGTCTTGAGGGGGAGATATGTAACAACCAAATGTTACATCCAAAGTTTTCCTACTGTTGAATCTTATTATGAGTTCTTTAGGACAATTATTTGAGAAGTTAGGAGGCTTCGACGTCTGATAGATATTGGGCCTGCTGAGATCTGTCGAATCTATTGTTCTACCCTCATTGGTCGTGGCCTGATCCACGTAGGGTACTTTGCATGGTGTTGTTTAGTCAGTCATAGATTCTCTGCAGTACCGTTGTACCTGGTGGATTTGGTTCCAGGTCATTGAGATTTCGTATGTGCTGGCTTTGTGTTGTGTGGAGGATTCGGAGGCTAAGATCTTATCTTGAGTGATCCTCACTTTTGATTGGTCCTTCCGGGTTAGGGTTGGATGGATGCTGCGTGCACGATGACTTTTATCCTGTTTGGGGCGGCCGTGCATGCGTGCGTACGTGGGAGCTAAAGCTATGGTGTAATTCAAGGGTTTCCTTGTTTCATCAATCAAACAACCCTTGCCAAAAGTCAACTATATAACTTCAACAGATAGTCGACTTGGATATAACTTGTCTGTTGTGTCTAACAAGGGTGGGGACTCATTCCCTTAACTGTTGAAGATCCATCTTCATTGCTTCTCTGGACGTGAAGTTATCTGTCGCGACTCCAACCCAGGTATAAAGATCTTTTCACGCTAATGTTGATACTGAGGCTGTTGCAAACACAACATTTTTAGTCGTTACAGAGACACGTACCACCGAGAAATCTGGATTTCGCGAAAAAAAATTGTGCGCTGCAAAAATAATATCTGTCCCGTACGTTCAATGCCCTCGTCGCAATCACAGCGCATATCATTCCAAACTTATTCCATGGATTAATGGTGATGTTTAAGCTTCGTTTTGACACCTCAGGCGGCTGAAATGACGCAGGTTTCAGAACGCTAGCTGATGCTCGACCGCCATGGGTGTTTTCGTCTCTCGCAGCGCGGGAAAAATCTAGATCTCGAACGAAATCCGGACAATAATTTATGTCAAAATTTGGCAGGTTAGCGGTGTTGTGATCATCATCGTGCCACCCAACAGCCACTGAAATTCGCGCGAAAACTGGCGAGATCTACCTGCCCCCATCGCCGTCGTCTTCACCTTCATAATGCGTCCCGCGAGAATGCCTGATTTCAGTGGTACATATTTGTTTGCAGCTGTCACAAAAAAAATCCAAAAAATACCAGGTTTTTTTCTTGCGTTCTACGGTCCAGGTAAGGAGTCCGTCCAGGCGTCCACCAAGTTTCAGACCGAAAATCTCGTATCTACTGTGTCTGCCACGTGTCAGATAACAACGCGATGCATCGTGTTCTAACCCTACAACGCGATACATCGCGTTGTAAAAAAACACAGGTTAACGAAGCGCCCAAGTACCAAAGGAGGTACATGAAGTGGGACATACAAATGAGACAACCTAGTGTTACATACACAAAGTAACATGGACCGTCTGGGCAATTACTCACTGAGATAGTGTCAGTCAGGCTTACCCTTCCCAAAAATTGTCAGGAGCTAGTTGTCTGATTGATACCAAACTGCAAACGTAGGAACCTTACACAGAACAATGGCACTTCAGCACCAGTCAATTGTCGTTGCTCGTAGAGATGGTATGCTTCAACATTATGCTTTATATACAGATAATGCTAGGGCCAACATTCTTTCATGTATTTAAAAAACAATAGCACAATGTTTAAATATGAAAAAATGTCCATCTGCCATTATCTCAAAACCTGTCTGCACAGCTTTCCCTATAATAATACATTTAGAAGGGCAGGAGCGCGCAGACGTTGTTGTGCCATGGGTCAGCCAGGTGGTCAGCCAGGTTTGTAAGTGGGCTCTTGCCAGTGGCATCGTACTGGATGAACATGCCCAAGGAGGCAACCATGGCCAGGCGTCCGTTCCTCAGCTCCTTCCACTTGGACTCCTCCAAGTTGCCCTTGGAGAAGCCAAGTGGGTCGAACATACCACCGGGGTAGCCAGGGGTGCCCGAGTCTGGCAGCTTGTTGTTGTTGAAAACGGGATCAACGTTGGCCGACCCAGGGGTGTTAATGTCAGCCCAGCGGCGGGCCTCCACGAACCCCATCAGGATCATCTGGATGATGAAGAGGGACTTCCACTCAGCCGGGTACACATCAGCCAGAAGAGGGGCGTCATACCACTGGGGAACGTTGTCCGGCAGGATGCCCTGCAGCAGGTCAACGCTCAGCATGCCGGCAACTCCGAGCATGGCCCAGCGGGCGTTCTGCAGCTCAGCCTGCACCATCCACTTCAGCTTGTCGGGGCTGTTGGAGAGCGACAGCGGGTCGTACCCGAAGTCACCGGGGAGGCTGGAATTTCATGAATGTGCAAATTGAACAGCAACCGCAACAAAATATTCAAGGTTAATAAACTACAGCATCAGCTATGCGATCTCTCATGGACCTTTAGAGTGTCCGCACTGCTGACTAACAGGCCTGATTTAAGACCCCAACAGAGCATCAACCCAATAAATAGTACATCAAGGAGACAACCAGTATATAGCATTTCGACAGGCATATGAACGAATGACAAGAACTGGGCTTACCTGCCATCCAGGTAGGACGGGGCCGGGATGCCCGGGCACCACAGAGGGCGGTCAGCCTTCGCGGCAAAGACGGCGAACTTAGCCTGGGGCTTAGCGGCAGTGGCGCGAGCCACTGGGGCCACCTTGCTCCCGAGGAAGGTGCTGCGAGGGCGAAAATGGAATACGAGGGAAACACGCCGGAGGAAACGAACTCAGGATGTTTCGCCATGGAGATACGATGGCCATCACACTGACTATAGTTCTGCATTCATCTCAAGCTGGGACGTAGTTTCATTCAAAGCTTCGTTTCCATGGCCGCAAGCAGGCCTAATCTATACCGATTTTTATGCTGAAAAACTCAGCTACATTCATGCAAGGAGTACAGACCACTAATTCCTACCTTGCCTGGATCATCTGAGACACAGAGGCCGCCATGGTGGAATTGAGGTGGATGTTTGAATGGAATTGAGGCGATGATCACCCGCTGCGATACCCCTTCCCGACAATGAAAGAATGGAGGAGGCGCACCCGCCAATCAGAATGCGTCCCTTATCCTCGTGGTTTAAGTTCACTGCCCGCAACTTAACAGATTGCTCCGGTAAGTTACTGGCCCTAGCTGCTGTCACCTGCGCAAGCCAGTCAGCATTGCCGTCCAGGCCGGCAGGCCGTGCATGGCATCTTGACCGTCCGCATCCGCATCCCCGAGCACAGAGTTCACCGGGTAGTTCTGAAGTAAAGTTTGAAACGACCAGCCGGCTGGCAAAATCTAAGTTGGCTCAGGTTGGCTGCTTTTATAGCCCCTCATCTGATGAGTCTGATTCTTCATAGCAGCCACAAGCCATGAAGTGAGCGCGATTGGCTGCCCTAATGAGAACGGCTCTCCGGCTTTAGATACGATGCCAGCTGCTCGACGCCACGTAGCCATCAGATCACCAACGAATTCGCCATAATTTTGATAATAATCACGGTTTTATTGCGTTTCTGCATGCCCATGCTGATGGAAGTCAAATACATACATAATTATACGGGTCAATGTGTAAAAAATGTTACCGTGGCGATCGAACGACAGCAATTCGACCTAACAAGTGCCAGGCTTCATGTGTGGGCCGTGGCTTGCGTTGCTTGCTCAGGGATATGTGCTACATGTACTCCCAACGGAGTCATGTTCCTAATTAATGACTTGCGTTCGAGCCATGTCATACAGCACTTTTTGCCATTGTCTAATACAAGCTAGTGGTTCAATCTGTCTAGTGCTCGAGATAATGGGTTCCCTGGCCTTTCGTATTGGGAAAATGTGGAAAAGCACGAGGCGGGAAAAGTCAGTGCTGGCTTAGGAACAACAGCGGGCTGGAGGCCTATGGAGATACCACGTTGTGATTTGTTTGCGGCGCGACTTTTTTTATTATTATTATTATTTTAAGCCAAGCTGGTTTTCAGCTACTTCTTTCGCCCTGCATGCCTGTACGTTACTTGCATCCGTCATCTTCTCGATGGTACTGCCAAACACCCTGCTCGACCCTTTCTTTTTCGCTTCTCAGTAGACAAGACATGCCACGTTGGGATTTCTTGGCAGCGGTTTGGTGTGCGTGGTTTGCAATAGGAGGGGTGGGAGACCCAGGGCAAACGGCCTGCTTAACTTGTTTGGAAAAGCCAAACTGCCGATAACTGTGGCATCATGGCGGCTGCGTCCTCACTAAAATACTGTAACCGCGCATGGAAACAAGTTAATGTAGTTGAGGGCCTCGTAATGGCTTGCCATGGGCGGCGCGCATTGTTCCCGGGTGATCAAGATTTCATGACATCAAGCCAGGTCATCATGTCAGCTTTGAAAAGAACGCAGTTCATGTAGGGGGCTGGGGCTCTGTTTTCCCGTCCATACCCAAACAAGTCAGTGCCATTGACTCTTGCCAGGTTTATGACCCATGTACGGCACAGTAATTGGTGCCATAAATAATGCTTGAGTTCATGACCGGGAGCTGCAAATGTGGTGCATGTGTCTTGCAAGCAGCAAGCTCCCTGCAGGGAGCTTACTACCGGAGCCATGGCTGTTGAACCTCGGTACGTTAATTAGGTTGATGCGCGAGTTAATTGGCGTTGTCAGGTAAGGGTGAGGCGGGCCGATCGAGCTTTTGGTCAAACTGACAGCCATGACCGAGGTCATGCAAAGGCACGTGCTGCATTGCTTACTATGTGAGACAACTAAACCTGGACGCATGGCGGCCCAACGTTGCCTGAGGATTAGAGCAGTTGTCGGAGATAAATCAATTAATTAAACTCGTGCACCCGTTGGGGAGTACGGAGTACTAACCCCGATGGAGGGAGGGAGGGAGGGAGGGAGGGAGGGAGGTGTCTATTAATTGATTAATTAATTAATGTATACTAATTCTTTAGAACTTTTTCTTTCAACCCCTGGCTTCATTTTAAGTGAGACAACCCCTCATGTTTTTAAGTGAGACAACCCCCTTAGCTGGGCATAGCTTGATAGATCATGGGGACGCAGACCTGTGCCCTGGTGCACCTAGAGCAAGGGTAGCTTACATTCCCACCCTTGCAGGAAGTAGCCCAGAATGTATTAAAAGCCATATGCCCCTTCTCAGGGATATGTGCTACATGTACTCCCAACGGAGTTATGTTCCTAATTAATTAACCCCTCATGTATCAAGGAGACAACCAGCGCAGGCCAGAAATGTATGTGTGTATGTGAAGGAGACAACCTATGTATGTGTGTATGTGTTTCTCTTTTCCTTCCTAGTTTCGGTTTGGGCGGGGGGGGGGGGGGGGGGGGGGGGGGGGTTCAATTAGCCTTTTTGGTTTGTTACCAACTATCTCCCTCCATGCAGGTCTTCCTATCGATAGCCACGCGGCTCCCGCGGTCTTCGCGCGTCTTTCCTCTCAGAAAACTACCCTAGTACTTCCACGGCGTTGGATTGCCATGCGTCCTGGAGGAATAGATTCTGATTTGGCACGCCGCAAAGGTGAAAACCATTTGCGTTCAGTGCCGGTCCGCGGAAAACGCGGAAAAACGCGATCTGCAAATGAATCCGACCGGAATCGAACTGGGGACCTCTCGCACCAACTTTCGCTGACTGTAGGACGGACGTCTCCGGATCCTAGGGCATCGCCAACTTACACCTACAGTCATCCGCAAAAGTTCTCCTTTCCGGGGAGTGATCGATGCAAGCCTTTCGGATTTGGTACTAGATAAATCATTCGAGATCTGTGTGTGTAGGAGTACTACACACGTGTCTGCACGCGAGACTTGTTCAGTCTCGCAACGTGAGACGGGCTGAACACGGCTGGAACCTTCTTTATTAGAAGGGGGCGTAGCCGGTACTATCGAGATCAGCCAAGCGTATATTCTGATTTGGCACGCCGCAAAGGTGAAAACCATGTGCGTTCAGTGCCGGTCCGCGGAAAACGCGGAAAAACGCGATCTGCAAATGAATCCGACCGGAATCGAACTGGGGACCTCTCGCACCAACTTTCGCTGACTGTAGGACGGCCGTCTCCAGAATAGATGTCTCACTCATGTGTGTGAACAGGAATAGTTGTGTCCAATAGTGGTGTGATGCATATCCCAACTCATTTACTTATGAATCTTACTGCATTATTATTGTTATTTCCTGTTCCAGCAGAACATTGGGTCATGCTGGACTAAATGACAAAAATGTCTGTCCTTATTCAAGAACCCTCTTTCATGCGAAATCAGACCAGATTCGGCAAAGCATTTGCAAGGGCATACCAATTGTCCCACTGATAATGCTGCATCGGCCGAGAGCTCCGCATAGAAACCACCTGGAAATGAAGAAGCTCTCTCCTAGTCCCTACTGAAAGGTTGGAAACAAGGTATTCATGCTGTGGATCCTTCGACGAAGATTGCACAGCTGGAGTAGCAGCCAGTGATCACAATCACAATCACACTTCCACCCCTCCTGCCAAAGCCAACCACCTGGCAATGGCGTCAGCTTCCGCCCATTAGACAAGTCGACTGTTTAGACGTAGACACCCGTCCAGGACAGCAGGAAGAGAATGCCGAAGCCCTGTGGGAAAAAAAGACAACATGAAGATGCATTACCAAGCCAAGTGTGAGACACTATAGCAAAGAGTGGATAGCAATTGCAGGGCATCACAGACTACACCCTACAAACTGGCCAGCTCTGATGGTCATTACCACTAATACACAACGATGATCATTACCACTGCTACAAAACAGATATGTTAGGGAAAATAGAACAGGCTAGGTATCACAGAGACAACCAGCGCAGGCCATAAATCTAGGTATGATCACGCCTGCAAAGCATGATAAACCAGCCAAGGAACCAAGGTAAGGACCTGCCGTACTAAAGCTAGGGGACAGCAGGGCAGCCTGGCTCACCATGACGCAAGAGGGTAAAACCTAAGTGAGACAACAAATAAATATCTGCACACGGTGAACCATGCCCTCATGCTCGCTCGCGCGCTCGGGCTGGCTTCTGTGTGGGCAGTTTGCTCTGGGGACCGCAAATATAACCCTCGCACACAGGCAAGCAAAGGGAGGAGACGCACGCCGCCACCGGCCAACGCGCCACACCATACCCTTGACCAAAAGCCTCCCGAGCCCGCAACGACGCGTTCCCCCCACCTGCCGCATTGCACGGGGCATGCGGCAGGGGTTCCCGCGCGCTGGATCCTTGGTGGCCCCCCTGGGGCTCGAGGGCAGCCGCCAGGGGCGCGGCGCACGGGCGGTCCCTCATGGGCTCCCCCGCCCCTGCCACGCCACACGGCTCTTGCGAGGACCGCGTGCGGCATGGCACAAGGGGGTTCATGACCCAGAGCATCACGACCCGCTGCCGCGTTGGCAGGGTGTGGGGGTGTGCTGGCACAGGGGGGGGTTGCTGAGTGCTGCTTGCGTGGGTGAGGGCGGCCCCAAGGATGGGCGCGGGGCGGGACACCGAGTCATCCATGAGACAACCAGCGCAGGCAATACCTATGGAAGATGCCTACCATGATGCCATGAATCACCACCATGGATGGGCAACTAGTCATAGTGAGTTGCCCGCAATGCTGATAAGTAAGTATAGTCACTAGAGGGGGGCAGTGCTGATGCAGTGCCCAGAAAAGCCGAGAATAGCTGAGATTACTGGCCTTGTCAAACTCTACTAATACACGCGATCAACGATACGCGCGGTTACTGCTGCGATGATGCAGTGCCTAGAGAAACCTGGGATGAGCGGGTCAGTGCTATTGATAATCTTTTCTTGGTTTTACACACGTGTGCCACCGTCGTGAGTGCGAGGAGATCAATGAGAAGGCAACGGCTTCTATCGCATCAATCATTTGGGTAGTATACAAAGGACCATGGCATGCACCGGTAGCACCACAAAAACAGGGGGGGGGGGGGGGGCCTCGGCTAAACAGCCCACTCCAAATTAGGTCCGACGGCTCTGTCGAACGTGGAGTGAGCTCCTAAATCGCCCCGGTTCCAGATCTATTTCAAAGGAGTGCGCTCGAGTTGGATTTCTGAAGACGGCACGAGAAAAATAGAACCGAAGTGCGTTCCAATATTTGACCCGGCGCCAGGGTCTCAGGAAAGGTGCACGCTCACTGTGAGACTTGGGATACATCGATGTTGGTCCGGCCCTTGGCTTCCATCCCCGAGTGAGGCACTAAGGACGTTCTACTGCACATATACGTAGTCTGGTAATTATACGGTACACAAATTATACCACACGTGGCGCAATTGGGAGTGATCTAGGTGGCATCAGTTTCAAGTCCTGACTGTCCCGACAACCTCCCCTAACGTATAGTGCCACGTGTCACAATATGCACTCTGTCTCGCCCCGACGGACACATTTTGGCCAAGGTTTGCGCTCAGCTTTTTCACTTTGACTGGTGACGGACGCAGCTGGACGGCAAAAAGAGGTGCGCGCTCAAGTACCAAAATAGGGGGGTATGCCCCCCCCCCCCCAACAAAAACCATGCCATGCACCAATAGCACAACAAACACTATGCCACGTGCCCATAGCACCACAAAAACCGAGCCACGTACCAATAGCACGGACGCTGACACTGCGGACGTCAACTCCCGCTGCAAGCTCCGGCTTGCCTTGGTCACCGTGACCTCGTAGCTGCCAGCACACGGCACATACAACGATAGCACAGCACGGTCGACAGGTGGCATGCCAGGTGGCGATCGAGGAAGTGGAAAAGGATAAGTAATCTGGCTTTGGAGTGCTCAAGCATAATAAGACAAGATGCATGCACAAGGAGGCACTGTTACCCCTAGGTTTTACGAAAGATGTGGTTAATAGGTACTCTCGAGACAACGCCCGTATTGGATATACAACGCCCGTATTGGATACACAACGCCCGTATTGGATACACAACGCATGGAGCGAGACACAGCCACACAGGTAAATAAAATGCGCTGTTCAGCAGAAAGCTCAGAGCACACAAGGTACAGCAACAGCAGCAATTACGCACAAGTGATCAAACTCACCACGAGAGGCATGGTCACTAACATTGAAGGCACGTAATAAGATAGAGTGGTCAGCAGGGGGTACAATAAGATAGAGTGGTCAGCAGGGGGTACAATAAGATAGAGAGGTAAGCATGGGGTACAATAAGATAGGGGGTAAGCATGGGGTACAATAAGATAGAGAGGTCAGCAGGGGGTACAATAAGATAGAGAGGTCAGCAGGGGGGCAATAAGATAGAGAGGTCAGCAGGGGGACAATAAGATAGAGGGGTCAGCAGGGGGTACAATAAGATAGAGAGGTCAGCAAGGGGTACAATAAGATAGAGAGGTAAGCACTGCAAGTCCAAGGCCCCAGCTGCCTTGTCTCGTTTTGGGGGTCTTGCTACTGCGTGCCCACTAAGAAGCTCCCACTGCCGGAAAAAAATACGAAGGCATGCCCGTGCACCTAGTCAAACGACCTGTCCACAAGCAATGGTCCGTGGAGGGTGGTTGAGAACGAGGTGGAAGCAACTTGCCAGACTTGATATCAGCCAAGACCATCTCACCATACCTGACCACCACACCTACTCACTGCATCCAAGGCAAAAGCTACCCACGGCGAGATTATGCCTGGGCTCCACCGTATTGCACCGCTCTACCTAGCATACCATGCTGTCATATGTAACCTTGGCACCTAGAAGTACCCCTGTCTGCAACTAGGTCTGCACCTAGAAGACAATCTTCTCTAGCGAGAACGAGTATGGGTCCAAGCGCACTGGTCCAGGCGTACTGGGGCGGATGGTAGGGCAGCGGCAAGTGCGGTTGTGGCCATGGGGGGGAAGGGGGTGCAAGTAAGTTTATCTATGTATATAACATTATATGTATCACGGACCCACTTACACGCGATTTCTGCCTTCCCTTCGCCCCCCCCGCCCCCAGCACACACGCACAAAGAGAGTCGTCAATCCCGATATAGGTAGAACTGCCTAATAAAATGCCTGTCATCATTCGGTACTGCTGAAGCGTGCTGTTACGGTCGTGTGACCACCAGCACAAGCTTGTACGCTGCTTATGGGCAAGATCCAATGGCCAAGGGGTGGGCAGGATTGGGAAGAGAGCGGCATGGCACAGGGCACACAGAACAGGCTGGCAGGGGTGGGAGGTACGGCACAGGGCACAGGGCACAGGGCACAGGGCACAGGGCACAGGGCACAGGGCACAGGACACAGGACACAGGACACAGGGACTTACACAAAGAACGATGCAGTCGCCACAAGCCCGCAGGTGATGAGAAGCACGGCCAGGATAGGGTACAATCCCTGCGGCACAGGACTTGACAACGGCTGCAGGGGTTCCGAATGGACGGCGGCCAGTAGTGGGGCAGTGGGGCCAGTCGGGCGCATGCATGTCGCAGCAAGCAATCCGGGTTATGAGAAAACTATTTGTACCTATTGGTAAGCCTTGCGGCAGTTTGTGTTGATACCCACAGCATGCCAACTTTACTCCAGCATTAACGAGGGTTGAACTGTGACAAAAAGCCGAGTTTATTATTTACGGTCGCGGAGCAGCTGACTCGACCATGACTAAAGCAAGATGGATTTTATCAAGAGCTAAACAATATTGCAACATCATATGCAGTAGGTGGGACACAACAGTGCGTCCTTGGAAGCTAGAGTAAGTGGCATTCGTAGGGGTAATGGCAACACTGCAGCTTAAGGAGACGCTCGCGAGCATTGGTGCTACAAGAGGACAACATTCTGGCCTGCTGCGACACTACAAGGCGTGCGTTCCCCACGAGACACAGACGTCCAGGGAGCAGACAGCTTACCACGGCTTCCATTGTGAAATCGCAATTGTAGTCACGCAAGAAGGCTCCGAGTGCCACGCCGCGATTTCCGAAAGAACGCGCCTAGTGTAACGAGGCCCCCCTGGGCGTTAGCTGTGACGCTGCAACGAGTTTGCACAGCCGTGCAGCTGAACTAAACCGGAGAAGCAGAATGCCAAATGTCTGTTTATGCCTTCCTGACACCGTCTTACACAAGCTAGGCTGGGTTATGTGCGGGAAGACTCCCACAATCTCACTAGGTAGTTCTTGCCAGCATGCAGCACAGCGGGGACAGTGCCCACTGCCCAGAGACAGATGCCGGCAAAGCACGCTGCCATGCTCGGCCATGCTCATTACTCAGCTTCCTGATTCCTCGCTCATCTGGCCGGCCCCACGCCAGGGAGCGGGTCGATTTGGTTTGTCTGGGTCGACCTAACGAGATTTGCATGTGATCTTGTGCTGCCAGCTGCGAGCTTCTTGGGACAGAGCTGACTCTGAGGCGCGGCGCGCGTCGTGGCGCGGCGCGCGGCCGAGGCCAAGACTCGGCAGACAGTCGGCAATCATATTATTTTTTTTGGCATCGGAAATTCGGAAATGACTGAGAAGTGAGAAAGAGCATACCTAATTGATGAGAGCTGTACGGAGTTCCACGAGGCGTCCAAGGAGACCGGTTGCGTGGCATGTCCACAGTGGCAAAGTTTGTGGCACCACGCATATCGTCCAGGCGACAAGGTCACGTCCTGCGCTGAGGGATTCAGCCATGCCTTGTATTGCTTAGGCGCGGTTTTCTGGGGTGCATATTTCGCAATGTCGTGCATTACTTCCATGGCGGGTCGGCCGTCGGTCAGCATTTACGCGGCTCCTTTCGTCAGCCACATTTGCCGATTCCCTGCGTCGCCGGCTTGTGCAAGAGCACCCAAAAGCGCACGGGTGGGACAGAGTGAATTGAGACCAGCTCAATTACCGCATTTGTGGGAGGCATGTTCACCGAGTAGAGAAACAACTATAGCGAGAGGATACCAGCTGGGAGATGGAGGCCTGACCCCTGATAGTGACGGTGATAATTTCGAAGAAGAACGGAAAAGGCTCAATAATCTATTGAACACAGAACAAAATCGGTTGTCCGGAAACGAACTGAGGTAAGTCGTCAGCCTGCTTTCTCGTGTGAATTGCTGAAGTTGGAAATGTAGTGAAATGTGATCGGTCTTGTGGCAGGGTCTCGACGCAGGACGCATTGATACAGTATATGTATTGATATGTTTTGCATGATCAGACATTTTTTTATCGCCAGTATTCACAGTCTGCGCGCCCTAGCCCTCCATTTCTAGTGCCATGAAGGAATACCGTACCCGAAGCATGGCACGGATGGTCTGGGGTGGCCTTCGATGTAGGCAGTGCTGGTTTCCTTGAATTGCGTGTATTAACCGTCTTTTCCAATGTCTCTATACCTGCCCACGTTGATGGTCGTAGAGAGATTGTGCTGCAGAAGTGGGGGCGGCGATACGAAGTACGACTGGCAAAGCGGGACAGTAAGGTCTATTTGCAGGTAATTTAGTGAAAATTGCATGATCAATGCGGTGCCTTTGTTTATATTCATTTTATGCCTTTTTATCGGGTGCAACCCGTTGGGTAAGCGTGTCCTCTGGTTCAAAAAAAATTAGCGGGTGCTCCAAATCGTTAGATGCACCAGCTTTCTCGTGGGTTGCCGGCCCTGGAGCAATCCGTGTTGTCCTCTGTGTATTAAGCAATGGACCTGGTTGGGAGGATGTTTTCTAGCAGCATGCACAAGTGGAATCGGTGATCCTATGTGCACTTTGTGCGGGTAACCTGGTTACCAGGACGGTCTTCTCGTATCCATGCATTAGGATCTTGTGAAGCAGCTGAGGGATGATTGCAGGTAACGCAGGGGGGGTTGGATAGATGAGACCAAGCCTGTAAGTCCATAATTAATAGCCTAATTAATATATGGTTTATCTGTCAACCAAGAAAAATCTGCGCTGAGAAAAGTGGCGATCGGCGATGGATAAAGTATCGCGGCAATCGCTAACTTGACACACGGGGATAGATACACACAAGGCATGCAGGAAGTCCAGGAGTTAATCTCAATTCTCTGCTGATATTCAACTTGCTTCTGGACAAGTATGGCATTGCTTGTTCATGTGCATGAACTTGCTGTGCACAGGTGATGTGGAAGTTTCTGGAGCAAAAGTCGTTCCACCTCACGGTGCGTGTCGACGGAGCTGCGATAGTTGCTTAGTCAGCATGCTTGTTTAGAAACCCGTTTTTTCGCTTTAGCCCCTCTGTGGCCCGCCGCAGCCCATTATTGCGTGTAATTCAGTTGTGAAGCGTTATTCAATTATGCCCCATCCTCCCCTCTTCCCCAAACTACCGGTTAAGAGCCCATTCCCCCATGTGGCCCTTCCCCCATGTGCCCATTCCCCCCTTCCCCCATCCCCCCATTCCCCCATTCCCCCATTCCCCCATTCCCCCATTCCCCCATTCCCCCATTCCCCATTCCCCCATTCCCCCATTCCCCCATTCCCCCTTCCCCCATCCCCATTCCCCCATTCCCCCATTCCCCCATTCCCCCATTCCCCCATTCCCCCATTCCCCATTCCCCCATTCCCCCATTCCCATTCCCCATTCCCCCATTCCCCCATTCCCCCATTCCCCCATTCCCCATTCCCCCATTCCCCCATTCCCCATTCCCCCATTCCCCCATTCCCCCATTCCCCCATTCCCCCATTCCCCCATGCCCCATGCCCCATTCCCCCACTCCCCATTCCCCCATTCCCCATTCCCCCATTCCCCCATGCCCCCATGCCCCCATGCCCCATGCCCCCATTCCCCCATTCCCCCATTCCCCCATTCCCCCATTCCCCATTCCCCCATTCCCCATTCCCCCATTCCCCCATTCCCCCATTCCCCCATCCCCCATTCCCCCATTCCCCCATTCCCCCATTCCCCCATCCCCCATTCCCCCATTCCCCCATTCCCCCATTCCCCCATTCCCCCATTCCCCCATTCCCCCATTCCCCCATTCCCCATTCCCCCATTCCCCCATTCCCCCATTCCCCATTCCCCCATTCCCCCATTCCCCCATTCCCCCATTCCCCATTCCCCATTCCCCCATTCCCCCATTCCCCCATTCCCCCATTCCCCCATTCCCCCCTTCCCCATTCCCCCATTCCCCCATCCCCCTATTCCCCATTCCCCCATTCCCCCTTCCCCCATTCCCCATTCCCCCATTCCCCCATTCCCCATGTGACCATTCCCCCTTCCCCCTTCCCCCTTCCCCCATTCCCCCATTCCCCATTCCCCCATTCCCCATTCCCCCATTCCCCATTCCCCCATTCCCCCATTCCCCCATTCCCCATTCCCCCATTCCCCCATTCCCCCATTCCCCCATGCGCCCATGCTTCCTATTTAGAGCCCATCCTCACAGTTAAGAGCCCATCCTCTCATGGGCTCATCTTGAAAATTCAATGCGCATCCTTCGATGCGCCCCTATCATCCCTCTGCCTGCTTGTCCTGCCCACTTTCCCTCGCGGGTACAAACGAGCCCGGTGGCGTCCCCCTACCATTCGGTACTCGGCCACGGTGCCTACCATGTACCACGCACATGGTGCCTTGGTGCCTGTATGCGCAAAGCACTTTATCAGCCTGCCGATGTTTCTTTGGAATCTGCGTCATCTAGTTGGATGGGTCCAACATTCGTTTTTTTACCCGAGATGGGCCATCCCGTGTGCGCATAATGCGCAGGAGGAGGGCTACAACGGGCAGCTGGACGCGGTGGCCGATCTGGTCACAGAGTGGGGGTTGGCGGACATGTGAGTGGCCAGCTGTGCCAGCCTGCTTGCTGACTGCAGGTCTATGATGTACACACCCGTTGGGCATGCAAAGGCCGTTTCCTGTACAGCATGCGCCTATTGTGCAGCCTCTTCAGCCAAGTCAAACTCCTCTGCGCCTAGTTAGGCTTCACCTTGGCTTACCACGGGTGGCAATCCCTTCTCTCAGTTTGTTACTGCCTTCCTTTCCTGGTTCTTAGTGTCCTTTAGTTCCCTAGTCCCCTTATATTCCCAGTATCCACACCCATCGTAGTTTCCTGATTCTTAGTGTCCTTTAGTTCCCTAGTCCCCTTATATTCCCAGTATCCACACCCATCGTAGTTTCCTGATTCTTAGTGTCCTTTAGTTCCCTAGTCCCCTTATATTCCCAGTATCCACACCCATCGTAGTTTCCTGATTCTTAGTGTCCTTAGGTTCCCTAGTCCCCTTATATTCCCAGTATCCACACCCATCGTAGTTTCCTGATTCTTAGTGTCCTTAGGTTCCCTAGTCCCCTTATATTCCCAGTATCCACACCCATCGTAGTTTCCTGATTCTTAGTGTCCTTAGGTTCCCTAGTCCCCTTATATTCCCAGTATCCACACCCGTCGCCCTTCGATGCGGGTTTTGCGCGGGTGGACACTTCTTTCCTGCACGATAATGTTATGGTGGACTCCACATTTTGCTGTGACTGTCGCCACCCCTGGCAGGGTGAGACAAAGCTTGAAGGCATGTAAGAAGAACCCTGTGATCTCCCAGGGCGGTGGAGCCGCCGTGTCCATCCGGCTAGCAATGGCCAGAGACTTGCCGGGATTCTAGGGCATGGTCACCGCACTACAGGATTCAAAGGATAGCTGTCCTGTGTGCCCTCTTTTCACGATGGCATGCGTTCATAGTTAGACATGTGCACTCAGAGCATAGGACATGAGGCCAAGGTCTACTGCAGCTATGCATGAGCATACAGCAGCACCATTCACTATCCACCTGCAGAGCGGCAAGCCATTTTCTAAAGCGCCCCTGTATGCTGTGTTGTTTGCACTCACGTATGTGGCTGGTGGTGAGCCCTGCACATGCTCTAAATAAGAGGCCTGCTGTATCTTATCTTCACAGCATATCGCCATGTGTATGCTGGTAGACAATGTAGTACAATGGCCATGCCCATTATGCATGGACCTGCATGGGCATGCATGCACGCATGCATGCACAGTCACCTGCACTGCGTTGCTCTAAGTATACAACTTTTGATATGAAACATGTGAGCAGCACATGCATGCTCGGGCTGGGAGCCGGCCGGCCTGGGAACACGTGCCTCGGCCCTCGGACACGCAGCTGCGTGATAAAATCACACATTTAAATATTCAAGCACCCTTTTCCTTTCATCTGTCATCGATTATCGCGACTGACATTTCTTGTCAAATTTGCCATGTATATGTATACACAAATGCATTCATTTTATTCATTCGTCCGTCCGTCCGTCCGTCCGTGCGTGCGTGCGTGCGTGCGTCTGTCGTTCGTTCGTTCGTTCGTTCGTTCGTTCGTTCGTTCGTTCGTTCGTTCGTTCGTTCGTTCGTTCGTTCGTTCGTTCGTTCGTTCGTTCGTTCGTTCGTTCGTTCGTTCGTTCGTTCGTTCGTTCGTTCGTTCGTTCGTTCGTTCGTTCGTTCGTTCGTTCGTTCGTTCGTTCGTTCGTTCGTTCGTTCGTTCGTTCGTTCGTTCGTTCGTTCGTTCGTTCGTTCGTTCGTTCGTTCGTTCGTTCGTTCGTTCGTTCGTTCGTTCGTTCGTTCGTTCGTTCGTTCGTTCGTTCGTTCGTTCGTTCGTTCGTTCGTTCGTTCGTTCATTCATTCATTCATTCATTCACGCGCCTCCGTCGGGTTCCGTCACAGGGTACTGACTTTTTTAGTAGGTACCTTTCATGTAGATCCCTGTTTTCAGTGCATGTGCAGCAAGATTTTTCAATGCACAGCGCGGGACCCGGCCCGGCCCCCCTTCTCTTGTTACCTTGGCAAGGCAGGCCGCAGGCTCACCGGTCGGGAGAGCAACTACTGTACGGGTGCAATATGCCATGCGGCATGCATGCATGCAAGTGGATGACCCGGCGGCTGAGCTGGCATGCGCAAGTGGTGCGTCTCAGAGAGAAATCAGGAGCTATAATATTATGTCAAAGGATACCATTAACTAATTAGACACGTGCTCCCGTTGGGGAGTCACGGAGCACCGGATACTTTATGTGCACAACAGGAAGAAAGGGCAGAGACCCCCTTTCTCCTTCATGCCGGCAGAGGCATGCCGTAGCAGCAATCGGACACGATGGATGATCCGGCAAATTCTGTGGGTGCAATAAGACCCGCGTGAGCATATCATATCAAGGAGCGTGGGCAAGCAAACGAAGCATAGCAAGGACGTAGCATGGCTGTCTGTACGAGCTAGGCCGGGCTAAGCTACGGCTATGGCTGGTTGTGTACCGTGCGTTAGCGGTGCACGTGACTACTGACTAGGTATGGTGGCAAGGCTAGGCAAACATTCTAGGCATGGCTGCCTTGGCGGCAGTGACTACTAATGATTACAAGGGCTATTCTAGCCCGCAGGGGGGCGTCCATATGTTGTGGTTGATCATCAAGTCCCCGCCCCTCCAGTACACCTTGGGCTTCTGGGGATCCTGTTTGTGGCGGAGGTATTCCGGCCACAGGTGCTGCTGCTGAGCGGGGGTCAGGTCGTCGTCCTGCGTCCATGTGAGGTCGTGAAACCTCTTGCGACAAGAAAGGAACCGCTGCTTAGTTGTCCTCATCAGGGGAGGGGAAGGTGAGCAGGACTGGTGGGGAAGCCGCCTTGTCCGGCCCGTGAGTGGTACGTCGAAGCTAAGCCTGACTAATCTACAAGTTACTGCTACTATATATTCCCTAGCCGGACTGGGTTTTCTGGGGTGGCAGGGGGCGCCTGCCAGGGCTTGTGGTCGATGACGTGGATGACCGTCCCCCTCCATGCAGTATAAGGGTTTCCCCCATGCGGACTGCGGGAGCGCTGGAGGTATAGCGGGTCGCCATAGCTCCCGTCGCCGCTGTTGCTGTGCCAGGGTCTGAGGGTCAAGTCGTTGTCCAGCGTGTAGGAAGTCCTCGCGAGCATCAAGATTGCGGCGTTAATACTTAAGAAACTTAGCTATATATTATTAAGAAGTTTATTATCCCCCATGTAGTCAAAGGTGAGGATCGGAGCTAGCACGGGAGCCTAGCTAGCCTTGCCCCGCGCGCGGGAAAGGCGGGCAGCTAGCCGACATCCGCAGCTCACCATGTGAGTTGCATGGGGGTAAGAATGTCATAATGCATATGGTGCAAGAGATTCGGAGTCCTACTAACCCGCCTTGCAGGAGGGCTGCCTAGTCGCCACCGACGGCGCCGTCCACCCCTTCACTTTGAAGGAATTGGACGGCACCCTTGCTCGCCTGCGGTACGACGCGGCGGTCGGTGCCGACCACAGTTTCGGCTGTGTTGCTGAAGACCCCTGACCTTGCGCGGTGAGGGAGCTTCTGCTGGCGTTCTGCAACCGTGTCCAGCTCTCGGATGAGCCTCCGCCTGCTGAGTGGCGGACGGCCCGATCCGAGTCATGTTGTACAAGAAGGGCTCTACTGCTGACCCCGGTAACTATCGGGGTGTGTGCCTCCAGAGCGCTGCGCTGAAGGTCTTCATGTGCATGATGATGCTGCACCGGCTCCGCGCCGCGCTTGACCCACACCTGCATGCATGCACTGATGGGTGAGTCTCAGATGGGTTTCCGTCGTGGTCGTAACACTGTCATGGCTGTGTTTGTCACGTGCCGGTTGATGGCTGAGGAGGTGCGTCGCCTTTGCCCTGACACTTTGCCGCTGGTCTTCATTTTTGTTGACTATATCAAGGCCTTTGACACGGTCCTCTGGGAGGCTCTTTGGGCCATCCTAGCTCGGGATCGGGTACCAGTGACCAGCGTTTATTGCTAGCTGCCATTCGTCGACTGCATGTATGAGGGCTCACAGGCAGTAGTGCGGACTGCGGAAGGCACCACCCCACCATTCCCCCTTGATCACCACGGGGTCTGGCAAGGTACGTTGTGTCCTGTCCCCATATCTGTTCATTATTGTCGTGGATCACCTCATGCACCGGGCACGTGCGCGCTTTACTGCTCTTAAGGGGTTCGAGCCTGGCTTGGACATCCTTAACGAGCGCGAGCATGGCGGGCCAGGCGGGGTTAGCACTGGCTACCGCCTGGCCGACCTGATTTATGCGGACGACACCACCCTCATCGCGTGACCCGAGCACATTCAGACCTGGCTGGACTGTCTGGGCTTGGAGGCGCGGGCGGTGGGGTTGGAGATTAGTGTCAAAACTGAGGCTATGGTGATTGGGGCTTCCAGTCGCCCGCCGCTGCCACGGCTGCTAGACGGGACGGAGGTCCCGTTTCGTGATCGCTTTACACTGCTGGGGAGCATGCTTCCTGACACCGCCGCCGATATGGACACCCGCATCGACCTGGCCTGGTGGGCTCGGCATCGTTCGCTCAAAACCTACTGGCGCTCGAAGGCCCTTGGCGAGCACCGCAAGCGCATGCTCCTCAAGGTCCTGGTCCTCACGGTGCTCACGTATGGCGCGCGCCGAGGCATGGGCGCTCACGGATCGACACGCTGGCGGCCAAGCTAAACGGCACGGTAACTACAGGATGCTCCGTCAGGCCCTGAATGTAGGGTTTTCCACGCATAGGTCTTTAGAATCTTTGTACCAGGGCATGCCTCGCATTTCGGACGAGATTAGACAGCGTAGGATAGTGCATTCGTAGGACTGATCTTGCTCGCACCAGCCAGGTAGACACCGACCTCGGTCTGGCCGGCCGGCCCCCAGCGGCTGGGCCAGCCAGGGCGGCATATCCTGACCTGGCCTGGCCCCAAGGACATTCCTAAGAAGGTAGGCAAACATGTCATGACCTAGACTAGCTACCCACTGAGCAGTTGATGGCTGACCTCCTGGTCCCAGCGCAGTTTGAACATCGCATTCACTCCCTCTCTCTTGCTTGGACTGCTATGCAGGACAAGAAGAGGTGGAAGACCATTGTCCAGGCTCATACGCCCGTCCCTGTGGGCAAGCCCCCTCCCCCCAAGCGTCCGAAGGGGCGCTTTGCTGAGTAGAATATTTAGGTAGGGTTTTAGAACTAGATTCGATTAGAGTTATTAGATTAGTTCGGTTTCGCGGCTTTGTCCCGGGCCCCCCATCCATCCACGGGAATATGGGTAACATGATCTCCCAACGGAGTCATGTTATAATTTAATTTAATTTTGCCGGCTGGTCTCAGTACGTGACGATGACGAACGTTATAGCCCTGCGCTTGGTGATGTCGGCCTCCTCGCGTCGGGAGGTCGAGCGTTTGTTGCTTGCTCAAGCTGTGCACCGCGATGGTGGAGGCGGTAAAGCCGTAAAAAAGGTGGTGTGGTGCTTCAGCACTGCATGATGTCGATCCGACCAGGTCTGGGTGGGAGGAGCATCGATCGTCGGCTGGGCCAGCAGGTGCTGGCTGGGCGGCAATGTCCTTCACCGCGCCTGCCTGCATGGCGGTGAGGCCTGCGGTGTTTTGCAGGCACTCAATGGCGATGGCGTTGTCGTGGATCGCTCGGCGCTTGTCGATGTCAAGGAGCGCGCTGGGCGGTGATGGCGGCGTATTGG
Source organism: Mesostigma viride (assembly GCA_009746045.1). Lineage (NCBI taxonomy): Eukaryota > Viridiplantae > Streptophyta > Mesostigmatophyceae > Mesostigmatales > Mesostigmataceae > Mesostigma > Mesostigma viride. The sequence goes on along the minus strand of RPFO01001766.1, from coordinate 19,602 downwards.
ATGCGGTGGTGGCGGTGGACTGTGGAGGCGAGGAGGGTGGAGGTGAAGGTGGCAGAGGTGGAAAGGGGCCGGGGAGCTCAGCAGCCAGCAAGAGCTCTGCCCATTGCTGCCACATCTGCAGAGTGCAGCGAGGGGAGTCACGTGCTGCTCGAGGGCCTCCTTAATTATAAGGAGATAGCGGAGGCCGTGGGTGCGGAAATGGAAGGAGCCCCTGGAGATCTCCATCGCCATCAGTCAGGGCACATGAGGATCGGGAGCAGAGTCTGAATGGTGTGCTACAGTTGGGGCCGGGCGCATGCAACCGAACAAAAAGTTGGTGCTCATCCAGGTGCCGTCTGGATGGATGAGGCGGTTGAGGCTCATGGAGATGGATGCACAGATCCGTAAAGCAAGGCGTAGTCCCCGTTGAAGATGCAGTGCATGGCACTGCTCGGGGCCATGTTGGTCAAGTCGTGGCCACGGTCGACTTTGAAGGCCGGGTTGGGGGCGAAAGCGCAGTTCTGTTGGGCGCTGGCCATTCTGAGCTGGGCGACTGCGTTTGGGATCAGGCGATGCCGAGGGCGAGGCCGCAGGAGCCAAGTGCACTACTAACGCTTGAGTAGTGTCACCGCTGCCTGACAGGCCGGGCGGTCGATCCAACTACATCCAGAGCTGCAGGCGAATTTTCTTGGCTCAGCGCAGCCGCCAGGCTGCGTTGCGCAGCCAAGCGTTTGCTCGTCATAATATTCATTGCGTGATGGCTTCGGGAAAATATAGCAGTGTGTGTGTCTTAGAAAGACGAAGCGATTGTGATATTCGCGGCCAAATTTGGTACCCGGCCAAACGTGAAAGTTATGAGCTCCGCCGTCAGCCATATGGCTACCTAGTGGCTCGCGGCTCGTGGCTGTCTGCCATGATGTCATCATATCCATCGGGGTAATGGCTCGATCCGTTTTGCATTCATCCATCCATCCCTCCATTGGGGTTATTGCTCTGGACATGACTCGATCCCCACCAGGAGCACGTGTTTAATTAATTCGATCATTCATTCATTCGATCATTCATTCATTGATTGATTAATTCATTCATGACTTCCTTTCTCGTCGCAAGAGGTAATTGCACGAGTCACCTCACCTGGACGATGATAACCTGACCCCCGCTCAGCAGCAGCAGCGCCGCGACCTGTGGCCGGAATGGCCTCCGCCACAAGCAGGAACCCCAGAAGCCCAATTAGTTGTACTGGAGGGGCGGGGACCTGATGATCAACCACAAGATGTGGACGCCCCCTGCGGGCTAGAATAGCCCTAGCTAAAAATTGGTAGTCACTAGTGCTGCCATGCATGGCAGCCACGCCTATACAATGTTTGCCTAGCCTTGCCACCATACCTAGTCACGTGCACCGCTAACGTCGCACGGTAAACCAGCCACAGCCTTAGCTTAGTAGTAGCCTCTGTACAGCCAGCCATGCTACGTCCTGGCTATAATTAGCTTCCTTGCCCACGTACGCTCCTTATTTTGATATTCTGATCAGGCACTCCGCAAAGGTGAAAACCGTTTGCGTTCAGGGCCGGGCCGCGGAAAACGCGGAAAAACGCGATCTGCAAATGAATCCGACCGTAATCGAACTGGGGACCTCTCGCACCAACTTTCGCTGACTATAGGACGGACGTCTCCGGTTACCATGGCATCGCTAACTTACACCTACAGTCATCCGCAAAAGTTCTCCTTTCCGGGGAGTGATGCAAGCCTTTCGGATTTGGTACTAGATAAATCACTCGAGATCTGTGTGTAGGAGTACTACACACGTGTCCACTCGCTCCTTATTTTGATATGTTCACGCGGGTCTTATTGCACCCACATGCAGACCTTGCCGGATCGTTTATCGTGCCCGATTGCTACTGTGGCATGCCTTAGGCATGAAGGAGAAAGGGGGTCTTTTCCCTAGGTAAAAGTACTTCCTGCTGTGCACATACGGGGAGGCCCACACTAAATCACTAATCGAAAATTACTTGGGAAATGTTGTCTCGGGCTGATGGACATGTGTGCCCCTCAATTGCGGAGTTAAATTGGATGTATAATTGAATGAAATACATTATTACATTCCATGCATCGATGCTCGAGTCATCGCGATATCTGAATATCTTACATAATTACAGACCCATCAATTGGAAGATCAGAAAGCTCCAGTGCATCTGCTCTACGACCGGACGTCTCAATCGTACGTAGTGCTTTCGAGTTATAATTACCCTCAATGTATGTCTGGAAAATCCACGTGCAGGCAGTGTCAAATGCATGGTATATGAACTAGTTATGTACATGTCAAGATGATGACAGTCAAGCGAGGCCATACATGTTGACGGACAAGTGAGCCTGTAGACCTACGTCGATCCCCAGTTCCTCGATGTCGTGCGCAGCCCCGATATCATCAGATTTCCAATCCCCAACGGCCGTCGGCTCCGCAAAATCCACGTTCGCGATTAAACAGTGCAACCGCGAGGGCCGTTCTAACTTGTAATCCACCTATATAATGGGCTCCGTCTCGTCACCGTGCGTTCGCATCAACAGGACAGCCACGGGTGTCGCGACGTCTCGGACGCTGTGCACTACACGCATCATCTCGGTCATCGCAGCCGTCGAGCACGTCACAAGCATCAATTATTCTCTGGACGAATTCTCGTGACCGTGTTGATATTAATGTCTGCCAACTTCACGACTGTGAACAGCAGCCTCACGCACGTCCGGTCCATCCGACTCCGTCAGGCGGTGTTGCGAATGGCGTCCTGCGTGCAAAAACCAGTACATGAAGGACAATAATGTTAGCCCGTTAGACAGATTTGTCTGTGGTTCCGCTTACAGCAGTACTAATCACCCGTTACGCGGATTTCGGGCAAGTGGGTATCCTCCTACATTACATGTATCCAATTATGGACGGGAGATTTAAAATGGGAAACAAGTATCAGCGAACCCAGAATCAAGGTATCCACGCAACGGTTTTGAAGAAACGGCTATGTACATATAGACACAATGAACTGAACAAAACTTTAGTAGCTCACTCGTCGTTCACTTGTTAGTCGTAACGGAGGCAGTCATTCAGTCAGTTTGCAAGTTCAGTTGGCAAGTACGGAAACACACGCAAGTGCGTAACGGAGGCAGTCAGTCAGTCAGTTTGCAAGTGCAGTTGGCAAGTACGGACCACCAACCATGATATCGCAATATAATCAAGAATAACAGGGAACGGTTAATGTATCCTTTACGCAGCTTTTTCGTTCAGGGCATGTTGAAATAACGAAAGTGGGGTCAGGTGTTCGAACCTTCCAAGTGCCGAATTTTTTACGAACCAGCGCATTCACGAACCTTGCACTGGGGACGCGGTGGACGTGTACCATTACCCCGGCCTAATTCTAGCATTGTACACAAGGGGCGGTGGCTAGCAGTAAAGAAGGGCATCCTAGTCATAACGCTGGGCAAGTTTAAAAGCACCAACGGCCGTTGAGTAGGAAAAAAAAAGAGCAGGAGAAGAGCACGTCGACGTTTCAACAGCAAGACAAAAATATTGAACCCCGAGTACCAATGAAAATGCTTTCATGCATGTCCACCCCGACGAGGCACAAATTCATGCATGCCCACCCCGACGAGGCACAAATTAATGAACGACAGATTTCTCACCCCCCCCCGGCACATGGAACAAGTGCCATCGCACGCACACACTTTGTAGACAGGAGAGTTTCGAGAGTCCAACGGCCGTTGGCTCGGAGAAATTGACAGTACACCAGTAAAGACATTAAAATTATCACTTTGTTGTCTTATGTGTGCCGTGTCATTTCCCAAGGTCAAAAGCCGTCAACTTCTGCACCTCTTGTCCCTCCCACCCGTACGCACTAAGCATGCCCACCTTACACTACCACATGTGGCTCTTGAGAAAACTCCCCCCGACGATGCACATGTGCCATTCACGCACACACCTTCAGACAAGGCTATCAGTTTTTCGAAGTCCAACGGCCGTTGGCTCCGAGAAATGCTGTTACAACTCAAAATTACAATGGTGACATCCACGAGCTAGTGGTACGCCGAACAAGTGCTTGTATGACATATGGCGACTGCCCGTGAGGAAAAGTCCACCACCACACACGGTCAGTTTTTTGAGTCCAACGGCCGTTGGCTCCGAGAAATGCTGTTACAACGCAAAATTACAATGGTGACATACATGAGCTAGTGGTACGCCGAACAAGTGCTTGTATGACATATGGCGACTGCCCGTGAGGAAAAGTCCACCACCACACACGGACAGTTTTTTGACTCCAACGCAAGAACAGACGTAATGCACACCAAGTGACCAAGTGGCAAGATAAAGACACCCTTGCCAATCTCTACCCACAAAAACTTAGCCCCGAAATCCGTAGCCCCGAAATCCGTGATTGATTTGTACATTGTAGATGACAATGCAGCGATCACATGTATTCTGAAACCAACACGTTTTTACCTAGTTATCATGGTAACCAATTTATGGTTACCTAGTTATCCATGGCTAGAAAGTTGTAAATACACGATGTGGCCACACACGCCATAGATGAAAATCATAACCAGATCACGCACATGATCATGGAAGGGGACTCTATTTGTCAGAAACCGGGGCTCGGAGGAAAGATCTTTTGCCTGTTATGACCCAGATATTGCACAAGTGTATGGAAAAGACTTCTTGTATTAAAATACGTTTACTGAGAGTGGAAAACACGGTGCGGCCAACACTGGGCGCAGTCTACCATAGCCAACACTGGGCCAGGGCAAATGACAATGCCAACACTGGGCAGGGTCACACGACCAACACTGGGTCGGGGCCACACACGGCTAGGCAAGCAAACAACTCTAGGCACACAAAGTAGTGGCGGCTAATGCATTATGCACCGTTGATTTACATCTGACGGCACTGCAGCTTAGCGTCTCTACAACCACGGAAAGAACACTAGATAATAACGACTTTGCAGCCTGTAATCTATTGTCCACATCATGGTACATTGTGTGTGTGGTCTGATAGGCTCAAAGTCCTATCGCCTCCAGGGCGGCACCACAAACTGCGGACCTGATCTGATCCGGAGAGAGCCGATGTAAATTACGGCACCTGTAACGGTGCTGACAGGTAACGCTTGCTGTATTCCGAGCAACATCATTCGGATTTTAGTACACTCAAACATTGTATATGATATTAAACTAGTCAACGACCTGTGGGTGCAATTAATAGGGATGCAAACCCAACAACAAGTCGTGTAAATAAACACCTAGCTGACGGCGTCAATTTTCCCCGCATATAATGCGTGATAACATAATGCGTGACAAAAGTAGAGAAACATCGCTAGATATTTGACACACCCCCATACTGCATGTCACGTATTCCGGCTACTCAATGAAAAAACCAGCAGGAACATCTGCCACGTCGTCAGCCAGTGGCTCGCCGTCCATGGTGAAGTGCGCCTCAGGTTTCTTGGACTTGTTCTCCGCCTTCTTGGACCAGCAGCGATCCTCAGTGTGACCGGTACGGTGGCAGTGCTTGCAGGTCAGCACTTTCCCACCCTTGGTGAGGAAGACTGATTCGTCGATAGTACCCGCACAGTGGGGGCAGGCAGCAGTATGATACACTGGTGCACTGGAATCTGAGCTGCCAGCTTGGGCCGCGCGGTGCACACGCAGATGGTCGTCCACTTTCAGGACGGCGGTCTTGTAGTCTTTCCACGTCAAGTCGGGGGGAAGGTTGTACGCCGCCAGGACGGGGCCATACTGGGCAGGAAGTCTGCGGCGGTGTGATGTCACCAGGATGGAATCATGGAGTTTATTGTTGCTTAATTTATTATATTGCAGGTACAATCGTTCGGTGAGATTGACATTTGCAGGAACAGAATCCATGGGAATCTGCTCAGCTGACAGCAGTTCCTCAAGTGTCGCGGCCTGATGGGTGGATGTCGTTTCGTCACGTCCATAGACGTCAACCAGGACGGTCCACGCCTCGTGCATATACTTGTTGGGGGCCGTAGCGGCATGCAGTAGCGCGTTGCCGTCGAGGCCAGCAATCAGGGCAGCGTAACCAATTTTTTGCTGCTTTACCACGATCGGATCCTTTCCAGCTAGTACATCTGAATATCCGAGGGCGTCGAATTGCCCTTCCGCCTTGATTCGGAATCCGGTGAATTTCTTGGGGTCGCTCCCATCAAAGTTGAGATTCTTGAGAGCACTAAGAACGCTGCTCTCCTTGACTTCTCGTGCCACAGCTGGCGCACCTCCCGACATGTTCTTGATTGCGTTGGAGATTTGTAATGTGAAGTAAAGTGTGATTTAATCTCTCCAGAGATACTGCGTTGTTGTCGAGCAGATCCTGTAGATTTCTGATTGAAAAGTCTGGAAGTTCGCTGAAACACACACAGTTGAAAAATTCTTGTCGAATGCCACGCAGGAGCCAGCGGCAGTAGGCAGATTCAGGAAACACGCCCGGGAAGATGTCTTCAACTTGGGCAAAAAGCAGATTTGCTCTTGCGAGGTAGTCTGGGCAAGATTCTTCGGGAAATTGAAAAAGCTCAATTCCAGATCTCAGGTTGCGGTCGTTGGGAATTGGAAAATATGGGTTCATAGGCATCACTCGCTACTCGATACCATGTCAGAAACCGGGGCTCGGAGGAAAGATCTTTTGCCTGTTATGACCCAGATATTGCACAAGTGTATGGAAAAGACTTCTTGTATTAAAATACGTTTACTGAGAGTGGAAAACACGGTGCGGCCAACACTGGGCGCAGTCTACCATAGCCAACACTGGGCCAGGGCAAATGACAATGCCAACACTGGGCAGGGTCACACGACCAACACTGGGTCGGGGCCACACACGGCTAGGCAAGCAAACAACTCTAGGCACACAAAGTAGTGGCGGCTAATGCATTATGCACCGTTGATTTACATCTGACGGCACTGCAGCTTAGCGTCTCTACAACCACGGAAAGAACACTAGATAATAACGACTTTGCAGCCTGTAATCTATTGTCCACATCATGGTACATTGTGTGTGTGGTCTGATAGGCTCAAAGTCCTATCGCCTCCAGGGCGGCACCACAAACTGCGGACCTGATCTGATCCGGAGAGAGCCGATGTAAATTACGGCACCTGTAACGGTGCTGACAGGTAACGCTTGCTGTATTCCGAGCAACATCATTCGGATTTTAGTACACTCAAACATTGTATATGATATTAAACTAGTCAACGACCTGTGGGTGCAATTAATAGGGATGCAAACCCAACAACAAGTCGTGTAAATAAACACCTAGCTGACGGCGTCAATTTTCCCCGCATATAATGCGTGATAACATAATGCGTGACAAAAGTAGAGAAACATCGCTAGATATTTGACACTATTGATCTCAAAAAAGAAAGCTCAAGACACCCTACACCCTACACCCTACACCCTACACCATACATCCTACAACCTACACCCTTAACTCTCCACCCTTAGCTTACGTGACCTTTTTTTCGGAGAAATGTCCGAGTGGAATGCTATGTATGGGGTAACTTTCCCAAGGGTTCGAATCCCTCTTTCTCCATTAGAGTTTTGTTTAGCTTCTATTCTCGTCTACACATAATTCACACGAAGTACGCTTGCAAATACTTTATTACTATTTTGTTTGATATACTACACTAATATTATAATTGTTGTGTGTGTGTGTTGTTCACGTGTGCGTGTGTGTGTTGTGTGTGTTGTGTGTGTTGTGCGTGTGCGTGTGCGTGTGCGTGTGCGTGTGCGTGTGCGTGTGCGTGTGCGTGTGCGTGTGTGTGTGTATATAATTTTTTGTTGTGTGTGTGTGTTGTGTGTTGTACGTGCAAGGTGTATGTACATGTGTGTGCAGCCGGCCCTTGCGTGCGCGGTGTGTGTACGTTTCTGTGCAGCCGCCCCTTGCGTGCGCGGTGTATGTACGTGTGTGTGCATGCCGGCCCTTGCGTGCATGGTGTGTGTACGTGTGTGTGCAGCCGCCCCTTGCGTGCGCGGTGTATGTACATGTGTTTGCACTCGCCCATTGCGTGCGCGGTGTATGTACGTGTGTGTGCAGCCGCCCCTTGCGTGCGCGGTGGATGTACGTGTGTGCGCACTCGCCCCTTGCGTGCGCGGTGTATGTACGTGTGTGTGCAGCCGCCCCTTGCGTGCGCGGTGTATGTACATGTGTGTGCATCCTTGTCCTTGCGTGCATGGTGTATGTACATGTGAGTGCCGTCGCCCCAACCGTGCATTGTGTATGTACGTGTGTGTGCAGCCGCCCCTTGCGTGCATGGTGTGTGTACATGTGTGTGCATCCTTGTCCTTGCGTGCATGGTGTATGTACATGTGTTTGCACTCGCCCCTTGCGTGCGCGGTGTGTGTACGTGTGTGTGCAGCCGCCCCTTGCGTGCATGGTGTGTGTACATGTGTGTGCATCCTTGTCCTTGCGTGCATGGTGTGTGTACATGTGTGTGCAGCCGCCCCTTGCGTGCGCGGTGGATGTACATGTGCGGGCAGTTGCCCCTTGCGTGCGCGGTGTATGTACATGTGTTTGCACTCGCCCCTTGCGTGCGCGGTGTATGTACATGTGTGTGCAGCCGCCCCTTGCGTGCATGGTGTATGTACATGTGCTTGCACTGGCCCCGTGCGTGCGCGGTGTATGTACGTGTGTGTGCAGCCGCCCCTTGCGTGCGCGGTGTATGTACGTGCGTGTGCAGCCGCCCCTTGCGTGCGCGGTGTATGTACATGTGTGTGCATCCTTGTCCTTGCGTGCGCGGTGTATGTACATGTGTTTGCACTCGCCCCTTGCGTGCGCGGTGGATGTACATGTGTGTGCAGCCGCCCCTTGCGTGCATGGTTTATGTACATGTGTGTGCAGTCGCCGGCCCCGTGCGTGCGCAGTGGATGTACGTGTGTGTGCAGCCGCCCCGTGCGTGCATGGTGTGTGTACGTGTGTGTGCAGCAGCCCCTTGCGTGCGCGGTGTATGTACGTTTCTGTGCATGCCGGCCCTTGCGTGCATGGTGTATGTACATGTGCTTGCACTGGCCCCTTGCGTGCGCGGTGTATGTACGTGTGTGTGCAGCCCCCCCTTGCGTGCGCGGTGTATGTACGTGTGTGCGCACTCGCCCCTTGCGTGCGCGGTGTATGTACGTGTGTGTGCAGCCGCCCCTTGCGTGCGCGGTGTATGTACATGTGTGTGCAGCCGCCCCTTGCGTGTGCGGTGGATGTACATGTGCGGGCAGTTGCCCCTTGCGTGCGCGGTGTATGTACATGTGTTTGCACTCGCCCCTTGCGTGCGCGGTGTATGTACATGTGTGTGCAGCCGCCCCTTGCGTGCATGGTGTATGTACATGTGCTTGCACTGGCCCCGTGCGTGCGCGGTGTATGTACGTGTGTGTGCAGCCGCCCCTTGCGTGCGCGGTGTATGTACGTGTGTGCGCACTCGCCCCTTGCGTGCGCGGTGTATGTACGTGTGTGTGCAGCCGCCCCTTGCGTGCGCGGTGTATGTACATGTGTGTGCATCCTTGTCCTTGCGTGCGCGGTGTATGTACATGTGTTTGCACTCGCCCCTTGCGTGCGCGGTGTATGTACATGTGTGTGCAGCCGCCCCTTGCGTGCATGGTTTATGTACATGTGTGTGCAGTCGCCCCGTGCGTGCGCAGTGTATGTACGTGTGTGTGCAGCCGCCCCTTGCGTGCGTGGTGTGTGTACATGTGAGTGCAGCCGCCCCTTGCGTGCGCGGTGTATGTACGTGTGTGTGCAGCAGCCCCTTGCGTGCTTTGTGTGTGTACATGTGTGTGAATCCTTGTCCTTGCGTGCATGGTGTGTGTACGTGTGTGTGCAGCCGCCCCTTGCGTGCATGGTGGATGTACATGTGAGTGCCGTTGCCCCTTGCGTGCGCGGTGTATGTACGTGTGTGTGCAGCCGTCCCTTAATTGCGTGCGCGGTGTGTGTACGTGTGTGTGCACTCGCCCCTTGCGTGCGCGGTGTATGTACGTGTGTGCAGCCGCCCCTTGCGTGCGCGGTGTATGCCAGTGTGTGTGCATGCCGGCCCTTGCGTGCGCGGTGTGTGTAGTGTGTGTGCAGCCCCTTGCGTGCATGGTGTATGTACGTGTGTGTGCAGCCGCCCCTTGCGTGCATGGTGTGTGTACATGTGTGTGCAGCCGTCCCTTGCGTGCGGTGTGTGTACGTGTGTGTGCAGCCGCCCTTGCGTGCATGGTGTGTGTACGTGTGTGTGCATCGCCCTTGCGTGCATGGTGTGTGTACGTGTGTGTGCAGCCGCCCCTTGCGTGCATGGTGTATGTACATGTGAGTGCCGTGCCCCTTGCGTGCGCGGTGTATGTACGTGTGTGTGCAGCGCCCCTTAATTGCGTGCGCGGTGTGTGTACGTGTGTGTGCACCGCCCCTTGCGTGCGCGGTGTATGTACGTGTGTGCAGCCGCCCCTTGCGTGCGCGGTGTATGTACAGTGTGTGTGCAGCCGCCCTTGCGTGCGGTGTGTGTAAGTGTGTGTGCAGCCCCTTGCGTGCGGTGTATGTACGTGTGTGTGCAGCTGCCCCTTGCGTGCGCGGTGTGTGTACGTGTGTGTGCAGCCGCCCCTTGCGTGCGCGGTGTATGTACAGTGTGTGTGCAGGCCCCTTGCGTGCGCGGTGTATGTACGTGTGTGTGCAGCCGCCCCTTGCGTGCGCGGTGTATGTACGTGTGTGTGCAGCCGCCCCTTGCGTGCGCGGTGTGTGTACGTGTGTGTGCAGTTGCCCCTTGCGTGCGCGGTGTATGTACGTGTGTGTGCATGCCGGCAATTGCGTGCATGGTGTGTGTACGTGTGTGTGCAGCTGCCCCAAGCGTGCGCGGTGTGTGTACATGTGTGTGCAGTTGCCCCTTGCGTGCGCGGTGGATGTACGTGTGTGTGCAGCCGCCCCTTGCGTGCGCGGTGTAGGTACATGTGTGTGCAGCCGCCCCAAGCGTGCGCGGTGTGTGTACGTGTGTGTGCAGTTGCCCCTTGCGTGCGCGGTGTATGTACGTGTGTGTGCAGTTGCCCCTTGCGTGCGCGGTGGTTTTTCGTGTGTGTGCAGCCGGCCCTTGCGTGCGCGGTGTGTGTACATGTGAGTGCAGCTGCCCCAAGCGTGCGCGGTGTGTGTACATGTGTGTGCAGTTGCCCCTTGCGTGCGCGGTGGATGTACGTGTGTGTGCAGCCGCCCCTTGCGTGCGCGGTGTATTTACGTGTGTGTGCAGCCGCCCCAAGCGTGCGCGGTGTGTGTACGTGTGTGTGCAGTTGCCCCTTGCGTGCGCGGTGTGTGTACATGTGTGTGCAGTTGCCCCTTGCGTGCGCGGTGTATGTACATGTGTGTGCAGTTGCCCCTTGCGTGCGCGGTGTATGTACGTGTGTGTGCAGCCGCCCCTTGCGTGCGCGTGTAGGTACGTGTGTGTGCAGCCGCCCCAAGCGTGCGCGGTGTGTGTACATGTGTGTGCAGTTGCCCCTTGCGTGCGCGGTGTGTGTACGTGTGTGTGCAGCCGCCCCTTGCGTGCGCGGTGGATGTACGTGTGTGTGCAGTTGCCCCTTGCGTGCGCGGTGGATGTACGTGTGTGTGCAGCCGCCCCTTGCGTGCGCGGTGTGTGTACATGTGAGTGCAGCTGCCCCAAGCGTGCGCGGTGTGTGTACATGTGTGTGCAGTTGCCCCTTGCGTGCGCGGTGGATGTACGTGTGTGTGCAGCCGCCCCTTGCGTGCGCGGTGTATGTACGTGCGTGTGCAGCCGCCCCTTGCGTGCGCGGTGTATGTACATGTGTGTGCATCCTTGTCCTTGCGTGCGCGGTGTATGTACATGTGTTTGCACTCGCCCCTTGCGTGCGCGGTGGATGTACATGTGTGTGCAGCCGCCCCTTGCGTGCATGGTTTATGTACATGTGTGTGCAGTCGCCGGCCCCGTGCGTGCGCAGTGGATGTACGTGTGTGTGCAGCCGCCCCGTGCGTGCATGGTGTGTGTACGTGTGTGTGCAGCAGCCCCTTGCGTGCGCGGTGTATGTACGTTTCTGTGCATGCCGGCCCTTGCGTGCATGGTGTATGTACATGTGCTTGCACTGGCCCCTTGCGTGCGCGGTGTATGTACGTGTGTGTGCAGCCCCCCCTTGCGTGCGCGGTGTATGTACGTGTGTGCGCACTCGCCCCTTGCGTGCGCGGTGTATGTACGTGTGTGTGCAGCCGCCCCTTGCGTGCGCGGTGTATGTACATGTGTGTGCAGCCGCCCCTTGCGTGTGCGGTGGATGTACATGTGCGGGCAGTTGCCCCTTGCGTGCGCGGTGTATGTACATGTGTTTGCACTCGCCCCTTGCGTGCGCGGTGTATGTACATGTGTGTGCAGCCGCCCCTTGCGTGCATGGTGTATGTACATGTGCTTGCACTGGCCCCGTGCGTGCGCGGTGTATGTACGTGTGTGTGCAGCCGCCCCTTGCGTGCGCGGTGTATGTACGTGTGTGCGCACTCGCCCCTTGCGTGCGCGGTGTATGTACGTGTGTGTGCAGCCGCCCCTTGCGTGCGCGGTGTGTGTACGTGTGTGTGCAGTTGCCCCTTGCGTGCGCGGTGTGTGTACATGTGTGTGCAGTTGCCCCTTGCGTGCGCGGTGTATGTACATGTGTGTGCAGTTGCCCCTTGCGTGCGCGGTGTATGTACGTGTGTGTGCAGCCGCCCCTTGCGTGCGCGGTGTAGGTACGTGTGTGTGCAGCCGCCCCAAGCGTGCGCGGTGTGTGTACATGTGTGTGCAGTTGCCCCTTGCGTGCGCGGTGTGTGTACGTGTGTGTGCAGCCGCCCCTTGCGTGCGCGGTGGATGTACGTGTGTGTGCAGTTGCCCCTTGCGTGCGCGGTGGATGTACGTGTGTGTGCAGCCGCCCCTTGCGTGCGCGGTGTGTGTACATGTGAGTGCAGCTGCCCCAAGCGTGCGCGGTGTGTGTACATGTGTGTGCAGTTGCCCCTTGCGTGCGCGGTGGATGTACGTGTGTGTGCAGCCGCCCCTTGCGTGCGCGGTGTATGTACGTGCGTGTGCAGCCGCCCCTTGCGTGCGCGGTGTATGTACATGTGTGTGCATCCTTGTCCTTGCGTGCGCGGTGTATGTACATGTGTTTGCACTCGCCCCTTGCGTGCGCGGTGGATGTACATGTGTGTGCAGCCGCCCCTTGCGTGCATGGTTTATGTACATGTGTGTGCAGTCGCCGGCCCCGTGCGTGCGCAGTGGATGTACGTGTGTGTGCAGCCGCCCCGTGCGTGCATGGTGTGTGTACGTGTGTGTGCAGCAGCCCCTTGCGTGCGCGGTGTATGTACGTTTCTGTGCATGCCGGCCCTTGCGTGCATGGTGTATGTACATGTGCTTGCACTGGCCCCTTGCGTGCGCGGTGTATGTACGTGTGTGCAGCCCCCCCTTGCGTGCGCGGTGTATGTACGTGTGTGCGCACTCGCCCCTTGCGTGCGCGGTGTATGTACGTGTGTGTGCAGCCGCCCCTTGCGTGCGCGGTGTATGTACATGTGTGTGCAGCCGCCCCTTGCGTGTGCGGTGGATGTACATGTGCGGGCAGTTGCCCCTTGCGTGCGCGGTGTATGTACATGTGTTTGCACTCGCCCCTTGCGTGCGCGGTGTATGTACATGTGTGTGCAGCCGCCCCTTGCGTGCATGGTGTATGTACATGTGCTTGCACTGGCCCCGTGCGTGCGCGGTGTATGTACGTGTGTGTGCAGCCGCCCCTTGCGTGCGCGGTGTATGTACGTGTGTGCGCACTCGCCCCTTGCGTGCGCGGTGTATGTACGTGTGTGTGCAGCCGCCCCTTGCGTGCGCGGTGTATGTACATGTGTGTGCATCCTTGTCCTTGCGTGCGCGGTGTATGTACATGTGTTTGCACTCGCCCCTTGCGTGCGCGGTGTATGTACATGTGTGTGCAGCCGCCCCTTGCGTGCATGGTTTATGTACATGTGTGTGCAGTCGCCCCGTGCGTGCGCAGTGTATGTACGTGTGTGTGCAGCCGCCCCTTGCGTGCGTGGTGTGTGTACATGTGAGTGCAGCCGCCCCTTGCGTGCGCGGTGTATGTACGTGTGTGTGCAGCAGCCCCTTGCGTGCTTTGTGTGTGTACATGTGTGTGAATCCTTGTCCTTGCGTGCATGGTGTGTGTACGTGTGTGTGCAGCCGCGCCTTGCGTGCATGGTGGATGTACATGTGAGTGCCGTTGCCCCTTGCGTGCGCGGTGTATGTACGTGTGTGTGCAGCCGTCCCTTAATTGCGTGCGCGGTGTGTGTACGTGTGTGTGCACTCGCCCCTTGCGTGCGCGGTGTATGTACGTGTGTGCAGCCGCCCCTTGCGTGCGCGGTGTATGCCAGTGTGTGTGCATGCCGGCCCTTGCGTGCAAGGTGGTGTGTAAGTGTGTGTGCAGCCCCTTGCGTGCATGGTGTATGTACGTGTGTGTGCAGCCGGCCCTTGCGTGCATGGTGTGTGTACATGTGAGTGCAGCCGTCCCTTCCGTGCATGGTGTGTGTACGTGTGTGTGCAGTTGCCCCTTGCGTGCGCAGTGTATGTACGTGTGTGTGCATGCCGGCCCTTGCGTGCATGGTGTGTGTACGTGTGTGTGCAGTTGCCCCTTGCATGCGCGGTGTATGTACATGTGAGTGCAGCCGCCCAAGAGTATGTACATGTGAGTGCCGTCGCCCCTAATTGCGTGCATTGTGTGTGTAAGTGTGTGTGCAGCAGCCCCTTGCGTGCGCGGTGTATGTACGTGTGTGTGCAGCCGCCCCTTGCGTGCATGGTGTATGTCCATGTGAGTGCCGTTGCCCCTTGCGTGCGCGGTGTATGTACGTGTGTGTGCAGCCGTCCCTTAATTGCGTGCGCGGTGGATGTACATGTGCGGGCAGTTGCCCCTTGCGTGCGCGGTGTATGTACGTGTGTGTGCAGCCGTCCCTTGCGTGCGCGGTGTATGTACGTGTGTGTGCAGCCGCCCCTTGCGTGCATGGTGAGTGTAAGTGTGTGTGCAGCAGCCCCTTGCGTGCGCAGTGTATGTACGTGTGTGTGCAGCCGCCCCTTGCGTGCGCGGTGTGTATACTGTGTGTGCATGCCGGCCCTTGCGTGCATGGTGTGTGTACGTGTGTGTGCAGCCGCCCCTTGCGTGCGCGGTGTGTGTACGTGTGTGTGCACTCGCCCCTTGCGTGCGCGGTGGATGTACAGGTGTGTGCAGCCGCCCCTTGCGTGCATGGTGTATGTACATGTGTGTGCAGCCGCCCCTTGCGTGCGCGGTGGATGTACATGTGTGTGCAGCCGAACCTTGCGTGCATGGTGTGTGTACCTGTGCGTGAAGTCGCTCCTTGCGTGCATGGTGTGTGTACGTGTGTGTGCAGCCGCCCCTTGCGTGCATGGTGTATGTACATGTGAGTGCCGTTGCCCCTTGCGTGCGCGGTGTATGTACGTGTGTGTGCAGCCGTCCCTTAATTGCGTGCGCGGTGTGTGTACGTGTGTGTGCACTCGCCCCTTGCGTGCGCGGTGTATGTACGTGTGTGCAGCCGCCCCTTGCGTGCGCGGTGTATGCCAGTGTGTGTGCATGCCGGCCCTTGCGTGCAAGGTGTGTGTAAGTGTGTGTGCAGCCCCTTGCGTGCATGGTGTATGTACGTGTGTGTGCAGCTGCCCCTTGCGTGCGCGGTGTGTGTACGTGTGTGTGCAGCCGCCCCGTGGTTGCGCGGTGTATGTACATGTGTGTGCAGTTGCCCCTTGCGTGCGCGGTGTATGTACGTGTGTGTGCAGCCGCCCCTTGCGTGCGCGGTGTAGGTACGTGTGTGTGCAGCCGCCCCAAGCGTGCGCGGTGTGTGTACATGTGTGTGCAGTTGCCCCTTGCGTGCGCGGTGTATGTACGTGTGTGTGCAGCCGCCCCGTGGTTGCGCGGTGTATGTACATGTGTGTGCAGTTGCCCCTTGCGTGCGCGGTGTATGTACGTGTGTGTGCAGCCGCCCCTTGCGTGCAAGGTGTAGGTACGTGTGTGTGCAGCCGCCCCAAGCGTGCGCGGTGTGTGTACATGTGTGTGCAGTTGCCCCTTGCGTGCGCGGTGTGTGTACGTGTGTGTGCAGCCGCCCCTTGCGTGCGCGGTGTATGTACGTGTGTGTGCAGTTGCCCCTTGCGTGCGCGGTGGTTTTTCGTGTGTGTGCAGCCGGCCCTTGCGTGCGCGGTGTGTGTACATGTGAGTGCAGCTGCCCCAAGCGTGCGCGGTGTGTGTACATGTGTGTGCAGTTGCCCCTTGCGTGCGCGGTGGATGTACGTGTGTGTGCAGCCGCCCCTTGCGTGCGCGGTGTATTTACGTGTGTGTGCAGCCGCCCCAAGCGTGCGCGGTGTGTGTACGTGTGTGTGCAGTTGCCCCTTGCGTGCGCGGTGTGTGTACATGTGTGTGCAGTTGCCCCTTGCGTGCGCGGTGTATGTACATGTGTGTGCAGTTGCCCCTTGCGTGCGCGGTGTATGTACGTGTGTGTGCAGCCGCCCCTTGCGTGCGCGGTGTAGGTACGTGTGTGTGCAGCCGCCCCAAGCGTGCGCGGTGTGTGTACATGTGTGTGCAGTTGCCCCTTGCGTGCGCGGTGTGTGTACGTGTGTGTGCAGCCGCCCCTTGCGTGCGCGGTGGATGTACGTGTGTGTGCAGTTGCCCCTTGCGTGCGCGGTGGATGTACGTGTGTGTGCAGCCGCCCCTTGCGTGCGCGGTGTGTGTACATGTGAGTGCAGCTGCCCCAAGCGTGCGCGGTGTGTGTACATGTGTGTGCAGTTGCCCCTTGCGTGCGCGGTGGATGTACGTGTGTGTGCAGTTGCCCCTTGCGTGCGCGGTGGATGTACGTGTGTGTGCAGCCGCCCTTGCGTGCGCGGTGTGTGTACATGTGTGCAGCTGCCCCAAGCGTGCGCGGTGTGTGTACATGTGTGTGCAGTTGCCCCTTGCGTGCGCGGTGATGTACGTGTGTGTGCAGCCGCCCTTGCGTGCGCGGTGTAGGTACGTGTGTGTGCAGCCGCCCCAAGCGTGCGCGGTGTGTGTACGTGTGTGTGCAGTTCCCCTTGCGTGCGCGGTGTGTGTACATGTGTGTGCAGTTGCCCCTTGCGTGCGCGGTGTATGTACGTGTGTGTGCAGCCGGCCCTTGCGTGCGCGGTGTATGTACGTGTGTGTGCAGCTGCCCCAAGCGTGCGCGGTGTGTGTACATGTGTGTGCAGTTGCCCCTTGCGTGCGCGGTGGACGTACGTGTGTGTGCATGCCGGCAATTGCGTGCATGGTGTGTGTACGTGTGTGTGCAGCCGCCCCTTGCGTGCGCGGTGTGTGTACGTGTGTGTGCATGCCGGCAATTGCGTGCGGTGTGTGTACGTGTGTGTGCAGCCGGCCCTTGCGTGCGCGGTGTGTGTACATGTGAGTGCAGCTGCCCCAAGCGTGCGCGGTTGTGTGTACATGTGTGTGCAGTTGCCCCTTGCGTGCGCGGTGGATGTACGTGTGTGTGCATGCCGGCAATTGCGTGCATGGTGTGTGTACGTGTGTGTGCAGCCGCCCCTTGCGTGCGCGGTGTGTGTACGTGTGTGTGCACTCGCCCCTTGCGTGCGCGGTGGATGTACATGTGTGTGCAGCCGCCCCTTGCGTGCATGGTGTATGTACATGTGTTGCACTCGCCCCTTGCGTGCGCGGTGGATGTACATGTGTGTGCAGCCGAACCTTGCGTGCATGGTGTGTGTACCTGTGCGTGAAGTCGCTCCTTGCGTGCATGGTGTGTGTACGTGTGTGTGCAGCCGCCCCTTGCGTGCATGGTGTATGTACATGTGAGTGCTGTTGCCCCTTGCGTGCGCGGTGTATGTACGTGTGTGTGCAGCCGTCCCTTAATTGCGTGCGCGTGTGTGTACGTGTGTGTGCAGCCGCCCTTGCGTGCATGGTGAGTGTACCTGTGCGTGAAGTCGCTCCTTGCGTGCATGGTGTGTACGTGTGTGTGCAGCCGCCCCTTGCGTGCATGGTGTATGTACATGTGAGTGCCGTTGCCCCAAGCGTGCATTGTGTGTGTAAGTGTGTGTGCAGCCGGCCCTTGCGTGCACGGTGTGTGTACATGTGAGTGCAGCCGGCCCTTGCGTGCATGGTGTGTGTACGTGTGTGTGCAGTTGCCCCTTGCGTGCGCGGTGGATGTACGTGTGTGTGCAGCCGGCCCTTGCGTGCGCGGTGTGTGTACATGTGAGTGCAGCCGCCCCAAGCGTGTGTACATGTGTGTGCAGTTGCCCCTTGCGTGCGCAGTGGATGTACGTGCGTGTGCATGCCGGCAATTGCGTGCATGGTGTGTGTACGTGTGTGTGCAGCCGCCCCTTGCGTGCGCGGTGTGTACGTGTGTGTGCACTCGCCCCTTGCGTGCGCGGTGTATGTACGTGTGTGCAGCCGCCCCTTGCGTGCGCGGTGTATGCCAGTGTGTGTGCATGCCGGCCCTTGCGTGCAAGGTGTGTGTAAGTGTGTGTGCAGCCCCTTGCGTGCATGGTGTATGTACGTGTGTGTGCAGCTGCCCCTTGCGTGCGCGGTGTGTGTACATGTGTGTGCCAGCCCCAAGCGTGCGCGGTGTATGTACGTGTGTGTGCAGCCGGCCCTTGCGTGCATGGTGTGTGTACGTGTGTGTGCAGCCGGCCCTTGCGTGCGCGGGGATGTACATGTGTGTGCAGTCGCCCCTTGCGTGCGCGGTGTAGGTATACGTATGTGTGCAGCCGCCCCTTGCGTGCGCGGTGTAGGTACGTGTGTGTGCAGCCGCCCCAAGCGTGCGCGGTGTATGTACGTGTGTGTGCAGCCGGCCCTTGCGTGCATGGTGTGTGTACGTGTGTGTGCAGCCGGCCCTTGCGTGCGCGTGGATGTACATGTGTGTGCAGTCGACCCTTGGTGCGCGGTGTAGGTACGTATGTGTGCAGCCGCCCCTTGCGTGCGCGGTGTATGTACGTGTGTGTGCAGCCGCCCCGTGGTTGCGCGGTGTATGTACATGTGTGTGCAGTTGCCCCTTGCGTGCGCGGTGTATGTACGTGTGTGTGCAGCCGCCCCTTGCGTGCGCGGTGTAGGTACGTGTGTTGCAGCCGCCCCAAGCGTGCGCGGTGTGTGTACATGTGTGTGCAGTTGCCCCTTGCGTGCGCGGTGTGTGTACGTGTGTGTGCAGCCGCCCCTTGCGTGCGCGGTGTATGTACGTGTGTGTGCAGTTGCCCCTTGCGTGCGCGGTGGATGTACGTGTGTGTGCAGTTGCCCCTTGCGTGCGCGTATGTACGTGTGTGTGCAGCCGCCCTTGCGTGCGCGTGTGTGTACATGTGAGTGCAGCTGCCCCAAGCGTGCGCGGTGTGTGTACATGTGTGTGCAGTTGCCCCTTGCGTGCGCGGTGGATGTACGTGTGTGTGCAGCCGCCCCTTGCGTGCGCGGTGTAGGTACGTGTGTGTGCACTCGCCCCAAGCGTGCGCGGTGTGTGTACGTGTGTGTGCAGTTGCCCCTTGCGTGCGCGGTGTAGGTACATGTGTGTGCAGTTGCCCTTGCGTGCGCGGTGTATGTACATGTGTGTGCAGTTGCCCCTTGCGTGCGCGGTGTATGTACGTGTGTGTTGCAAGCCGCCCCTTGCGTGCGCGGTGTAGTGTACGTGTGTGTGCAGCCGCCCC
>RPFO01000319.1:0-57043 GCA_009746045.1 Mesostigma viride | reverse complement strand
TTTTATTTAGTAACTATGTATATGTTGCCGCTGTACTTAATAACTGAATTCTCCAACTATCATAGCCTCACTAGGTAAAATAAGACATAATTAGTCATGGGCCTGGAGTGTGTGTCAGTAGGACTCACTAAAGCCACACAGCACCACAGCCGGCGCCGTGACAAGCCGACTGCGCCAGCAGTGCGCACGATCGCTAGTATCTGGCGCAGCTTGGTGCCGACCATGATTGCGTCTCAGCATTTTATCAAGTGGTCCTCTTTCCCTGGTCCAGGGGGGCTGGCGGCTGGCGGTGCGGTCAAAAACAACGGGGGCTGCCACTTGCCTACTAATCGCGTCTCACACTGTGTTGTACTCACACGACCAGGCCGGCCCCGCACTGGAATATGTACCTTGTGCCCTCACGTGCCCATGGGCGTGGGTTGGGTGCCTTCGATTAGAGGCTCGCACGGGTCGTTGTTCTCCTCTGGGATGAGTAGGATTGTGGCATTCCCACTGCGGATGCAGGGTAAATGATAGGTGGCGTTTTCTCAATGGACGGTATGTCCAGTCGAATGTTCCGTTAGGTTATCACACACCTTGTGAAGCCATCCAATGTGATGAGTGGCACCTACCGTGGAGTGAACGTAGTCACGCCACTCGTTATCGGTCTATCACGCACCAACACGAGATTTCGGAGCCGCAAAGCAAAGGACCGACCAATGGCAATCTCATTCCGGCAAAATAAAAACTGCACATTTGTGTCACCCTGACCCATACTCCACCAGCGTGGAAAGGTAGCGAGCAATTTCGCAACTGTGAAGTACCCACGTTGGCCGTGGTACAGGCCGCCCCAGAAAGGGAATTAGAACGAAAGGGATAGACATACAGTGAAAATAAATTAAAAAAAGCAAGAAGGGGTTATTTGGGGCCGACCCTGTACTATCACATAAAGCCACACCTATGTAATAAACCGCTAGCAGCAGTAACGCTGGCCCAAGGAATGGCGCCGCAACTCTAAGAACACGGGAGCCTTCCCAAGGGTCACCAGCCTTTCTTATTCAATCGAATAAGAACCACAGGGATCTTGTTGGTGCAACCCATGGATGGCAGGCGTCATGACGTAGAGCTCCAATGACGGAACATTGAACGCCCTAATAAATATCCAAAACGAGGCGGGAGGCCGCTCCTCTCAGCTTCCGCGCAGCTAGCGTAGAGCTTCCTTCTCTCACCTGCACACAGGGAAGTGGCAGGCCACAGCGAAGCCAACGGGTGGAAGGGAAAACTTTGAAGAAGACATCTACTCGATCCGACACCTTTATAGCGTCCCAATCACGCCACCCGCGTCGAAGGGGTCCTCCAGATATCTGACTAATATACGTCCCAACAAGCTAGAACAGCAAGTAGAAGCTTATCATCCATATCTTGGCGAGAGGTTGCCTGCAACGCCAATGCCACCCCGCCGGCTTTATGCTCTACGTACGTGGCGCAGACTACGTGTAAATTAATTACCCCCCCGGCTTATGTCTCACCCGTGACGCAGACTGAATCAGTGTAACCATCAATCTCACCCCTCCGGCGTAACCCCGGCTGCTCTCTCACGATATTTTCTTAGTTACAGGTATTTGCGTGCCAGGCTTTATGCATAACATGGCCGCAAGGTCTGCAGTCCACACTGGTCATGTGGCCAACGCGCAATCTGCAGTGGATGACCATAGTCATCATAACGCCCTTGGCATTTTTGTCCACCATTGCTAGGGCCGCCAGTCACCTCTCGATCCACTGCTACAACCTTGGACTTTCCATCCCTGCAGCACCCAGCGAAGGGTGGGGTGGGTGGAGCTGCAAAGAGAACCTTGCTCCCCTTAGTCACCCTAACGTTGCGTCACCTCTTTACTCATAAAACCACAATGGCTTGAATCTACAGATGCAGCACCAGGAGACACTCGGGCGCGCCTGTAGGTGCGTGCACCTTGGGAATTGGTTCGGGTCACGGTACAACTTTGAACGCTACAGCACCCTACTGAGTTTAGAAAATCAGCTAGGGTGACGGATGCAAGAGCTGCTAGTCTCGGCTGCGCCATACACTTGGTACCTTGTGTCTCTGTTGGCCCAGAGCGAAGTGCTTTTCAAACGAGAGAACGTTGCTCAAAGGCTATCAAAAACCACCGTTTCTGCCGCCACAATTGAGGTGCCGTACCTCAGGTAGCGAGGCGCTGGAGCTAAGCATAAGCTGAGCCTAAGGCAAGATTGGTCCCCTTGAGCCTGTATCGCATTCAACTATATATAAAGGAGCAAAGCTCAATTATATATACTACTGTCCTTATCTAATTACTTGCCTGCTAGCTCTTTGGCCCTAGTTTGCAGCAGAAGTCTGTTATTTATGGTCTGATCCCATCAAGGCTTACTTCCCCGCCTAAGATCGTCATTCCCATTAAGTAAGGTGTCCGTCCACAAATCCAGCCAGCCTGTTATTCCCGCATTAGTAAGCTGTCCCGTCAACAAATTCCAGCCCAGCTCTCTAGTAGTGTTCCGAAGTCCATCAGCCAGCCTGACTTCATGTGGTTAGCCACTCCACTCAGCGGTCTGCTGATGGATGGTCCCTACAACTCTTACCAGTACGCTATTGCAGCGGCAGGGGGCGGACTTTTTATGTACACTGCATCAGGGACCCCCCCCGCCAGGTTAAGTTGTTTGGCTGGCCTAAGTTGCAGACGCCAAGTGTATGCTCACGGCTAGGCCTTTGGACACTATGGTCGCAGAGATTTTGGTGCTTACAATAGGCAAGCCACTGGTAAACGTTCTTCTCCCGTAACTATGGTCGCAGCCGCGGAAATATGCGGAGCCATTTCGAGATGCAGTTTGACAAGAAGTCCAATAAAGCCTCTAACACCAACACCACACCCATGGCGTCTATCTAACCTGTGAAACAGCCTAACAAGCCAGAACAGGGGCTTGCCCTGGGGCTCTTGAAGGGCGAGTGCAGGGCTGCTGGGCCGGCGGTCCTAACGAATTTAAGTTTTGTAAAAGAGAGAAAGTGCCAGTAAGCTACGCAATTTTTTTTTTTTTTTTTTTTTTTTTTTTTTTTTTTGTTTCTCAAAAGATTTTATTAACACACCAACATAGCTCTCGTCCCAGCCTGGGCTTTGGCGATCGAGTAGAGGACGCCCCTATCTAGAAAAAAACGCTTAACTCGGTGAGCTCTGCCTAAAACAATAATATGAAATTAATAAATACAGTACACATGTAGATAGTATACTAAATTCAGTACACCCATGTATAGTAAACAGGCTGGCGTGCGGCATCGTCCTCGGCACTGCACTCGTCCCCTTCCCAATAAATGTGCTGACCTACTCCATGTGCTGCCCCACCGCTTGCACCCTAAACTCGCAATGGCTTTCCACCGTAGATTTTACTTGTTTCTCGGGTACGGCTTGAGTACACAAGAACATGTTGTACGCTTCTAGGAATCTCCGGTCTCTTCCCTGTCCTCAACCTGTACTGCCCCCCTATCTGCCCCCCCCCCCGGCCAAATACCCCCTCCCCCCCACCCCAAATACCCCCCCCCCCGTGAAACCACGCAGCCGGGCGCTACTACCTGCGACACTCGACCAGACAGATGTCCTCCCTCCATGACAGCCTCGTCAAGGCCGACATCTCCGGCCATGCGTCGACGACCAGCAAGCGGCGCCTCCTCGGCCGTCACCTGGCCATCGACGGCGAGAGGGCCACAGGGTCCCCCCAGACGTACCCCTAGCGATGATAAGGAAGCCGAGGGGGTTGACCCTGCAGGGTGTGGGCCCGTGGCGATTGCCAGGAAGGACAGCAGGGCTTCCCGACGGTCCTCTTCAAGGGACAGCGCGACTTCCCGACAGTCCTCCTCAAGGCACAGCAGAGGCGACCCGACGCTCAACCAAGCAGAGAGCGGGTCGCTTCGAGGTGACTCCCGTTCCGGCGCAAGACAAGGGTCACCCTCCCCTCTGGACGCCAGCGGGGCCTGGGGGGCAGCGTCTCAAGTCACGGCGGCAGCGACCCGGCGCTCAGCCGTCTGGGCAGCGCGGCGCGCAGCAGTGGCATCCATCCTCGGCGCTGGTCCAGCCCAGGTCTCGACGCCAGCTTGGACTGGCAGGGGTCCCTGGAGCGCCGCTGGGACCTGGGGGGTGAGGAGGGCAGCTCGAGGGGCCACCACCAGCGGCGGCGGAGCTTGGGCAGCTGGACGAATGGCAGCCAGGAAGGGGGCGAGGGTGCGGAGGAGGATTTTTTTAGCCAATCCTCGGACCGGGTCGGCGTGCTCCTTGGCGCGAGTGAGCGGCAGGGCCATGCCAGCCAGTGGGGCGACCGGCGGAGCCTGTCGTTGCGGTGGCTCCTGGACGATGACATCAACAGGGAGGGCAAGGGGGGAGGAAATGGGACTGACATGGCACAGAAGCGCGAGCCACTGGCGGCCGCGAGGGAACGAGAACGGCTTAAGATCAGCGCGCTGGTCGAGCGGCTGCGGAAGCGAAGGGACTCGAACAACACCAATAATAGCAATGACAATAGTACTAGTGACATTAGTACGAATATCATTAACACGAATAACAAATCCCCTGGCAACAAGTCCCCGCAGCAGCCCGGCACGGACGCGGCCGGCGCGGACGTGTACGACGGCATTCAGAGCTGCGACAGCACTGCCCTCGCCGCGACGCTGGAAACCATGTCGTCCTACGCGTCCTCGGCGGGGGAGAGCTACGGGACGGTCGGCCCCTCCATCGGCCGGTTGGGCAACGTGTTAGCGGCGACGCTGTTCCAGTCATCCCTCCCGTCCTCGGGCGGTAGTGGCGAGGGGTCTTCGCCCATGTCGGTTACGGATTCCATTGCCGCCGTGCCCATGCCGTCCTCGCAGCTGACCCCCGGCGCCCGCGTCCACAGCTACTCGGGCGGAGTGCAGCTGATCGGGCTACCCCCCAGGCTTGGTTCCAGCCTCGCCCCGCCCAAGCCCTCCATGGACGTGTCAGAATCCTCCGACCAGTCGAGATCCTCATCCACCCGCGCTGTGTCCCTGTCCCGACCCACCCCCTGGGGGCCAAGCCCGCCGGGTCATCCAACCACGCACGTGTCGCCCCTGGAGCAGTCCGCAAGGGCAAGCAGGGGCCTCCGAGGGGGATCACGGCATTGGCGCTCCGCCGTCTCGACATGCAATTCGACCGGCAACGCAAGGCGAGCAAGCTGCAGCGGTCAGCGTCAAACGCGTCCTCGAACGCGTCCTCCCTGTCCTTAGCGACCATGCCCCTCGCCCACGCACTGCCTCGCGAGGACATGAGCTCGGCTCCCCTGGAGCGTGGCGCGTTCATGTCACTACCCTCCGGGACCAGCGGGCGACTCATCCGACGGCTCTCCCACTCGCTCCCCTTCAAGAGGACGGCCTGGAGGCCCAGCGCCCGGAAGAGCGGCTCTCCCGGGTTTTCCGCTGCGTCGTTGCCCTCGTCCATGCACAGGGACGGGCGCTTGTCCCGCGGCGTGAGCGAAGATGTAGGCCGCCTTCAGGAGAAGGAAGGTTCGAGCCAAGGCAAGGACAAGGACAGGGAAACAGGGCGCGGGAGAAAGGAGGAGTCGAGCAGGGAGGGGGACAACAAGGACAAATCAACCTTGAAGCCCGCACCTTCAGGGTCCTCCTTCACGTTTGTCACCGTGCCCAGGTACCGGCGGTCACGTTCGGCCAAAAAGGTGCCGCTGCCATTCCGCACGGGTGCCTGTCGAACATCGTCCACCATGGACCCTCATCTTTCATCGGACGAGAGCACGCACGAGAGAGGGGCGGGAGCGGGGGGAGTGCCAGCATCAGAGGTGGAGATGTCTGCATCGGACGCGAAGACCCTGGGCGAGTTGCGTCACGCAATGTCCCTGGGCCATGGCCAGGGAGACCTCTCGGACGGGACCTCCTCGTCGAGGAGCAGCCGGAGGGCCTCTGCGGCGGCAGTCATCGCGCCTGCGAAGGGGAACAGGGTATCCTCGTCATTATCCTACCATCAGGACGGCCTGTCAGGCAACGGCGCGACGGCGCCTCGGAGAACCTCTCTCCCTGCGGACGCTTTGCGGGGGTTCGAATCATCCCCCGAGACCAGCAGGCGCAGGGGGTGCCCCAGGAACCTCGTCCCCTGTAGACTGGCGGCAGTGCCTGGCCAAGTCCGGATGGTCGGAGCCCATGGCCCGCTCCCTGGGCACCCCCGAGGCCACCACCCCCATGGCGAGCGAGCCGCAGCCGCAGCCGTCGGCGCCGAGGGTGGCCGGGTCACCGCTGGGGGTGGCGGGGCGGTCGCCTAAACTCACCCTGGAGGCTGCCCAGGAATACTTCTCGCGGGCCAGCGAGCTATTTATGGCGCAGGCGATCGAGGGGACAGCAGTCGGCGACTGCTTCCTGCGCGATTCGGCCCACTCGGACGGGACCTCTGGCAGCCTGCTGGGCAACCCCCACAACAACGGCTCACTGGACGGCTCCCGGAACGCGCCACCAAACTTGCAACGGAGCAGCCAGGCGGGAATGCAACGGAACAGCTCGGTGCCAGTATTACAACCCACGTCGTCGGGCGCGCCAGCTGGTAGCGGCGCATCGGCGGCGGACGCCGTGGTCACCATCGCGCCACACAGCGTGCTGCCAAGTGTCCGCTCACGGTCGGTCGGGGGAAGCCTGGACCAGCTGCGGGGTCAGACCAGCAGCACCACCAAGCCGCAGGGGTATTCCGCCCCTGGGCCATCGACAATTAATTTGGTACTATCCCATCCTCCCTGCCCATCACCATCCCTCAGCCCCCGGTGACACCCCCTGCGGCCACCACCCCAGCGTCTGGCTTACCCCCAACCTCTGCTGGTCTGATGCACGGCGATGGGGATGACCCACAGGGCTTTAACGCAGCTGCCGCGGAGCTTGGCTTCTACAGCTCGAATGCGAGCGTCTCCAGCCCCGTGGCCAGCCCGCTGTCCGCCAACACATTCGCAGGTGGCGCCAGCACATCGGTCCCGTTCTCTGTGGGATGGCCCGGACCTCCCCAGGATCCAGACAGCGTGCATTCTAATAAAAACCCCAGGGAGGCCGGCCCCGCCGCGGCGACCCAGGGAGCTGACGTGGATGCATCCCAGGGACCTAAGCATCCAGGGGGTACTAGTATCGTCCCACCAGGGGCCTACGCCATCGAACCCGATGGGTACGCCGCCTACGACAGCCGCGGCGGCACGTTCAAGCCGCGGGTCTCCATGCCCTCCCCCTGGCGTCCCAGGGAGGAAATCCACCCGCCAGCGCGGATCCTGTGGCACTGGCAATCTCTTTGCTGGCGCCAGGGTTTGCCGACAAGCCGCCCGCGCCCTTCCCGGTGCCAGGTGTCCCTCCCGCAACCGTTCCGGCGCAGGCTCAGGGGCCGCCTGAGGACGAGGGCCGTCGCGGGTCCCGCGACCACCCCAGCAAGCTGGCGCCGGAGAACCTCCACGCGAGGCTGAACAACAGCGGTCGAGCAGATCCCCCATCGAGGCAGGTGAACTCGGGAGGGGACCACCCAGTGGGCACGGGGCGGATGACCCGCGGAGCGAGCACGGTGGGAGCGGACCACCCCGCGAGGCTGGGTGCGGGCGCCAGCATGGCCGCGGACGCGTCGGCAGACGGTGCGCAAGGGTCCAACCCGCAGGCGGCGCGCCTTGTACGTACGACAGCTTTAACAGCAGTGGGGGCTGGCGCGGCAGCACCAGATGGCATGCTGGCACAGGCAGCGCGTAACAAGCTCGCGGCCGGTGCAAACGATGTGGGCGTGCCAGCAGGCAGGGAGGACGTCCAGGTGGGTCCCAGGGACCTCGACGACGCTGGATCGAGCGATGACGAGGCGCTGATGATGAGGGCGTACAGTTTCGGGGAGCCAGGGTCTCTGCCTGCGGACGCCCAGGAGGGAGGCGGCCCAGGGGCGGGGGGTGGGGGGGCTGTGGGGGGTACTTATCCAGGTGGCCCGCCCCAACAGGGCAAGGCCACCAATGCCCCTTCGGACGAGGAGGCCGTCGGCATCTCGTTTTGGGACGTGCGCTGATCCACGGCGCCCCGTGCGCGGGTGCTCTCCCAGGGGGGAGCTTCAAAGGAGCCATGGATAATTGTTCTTGTATGGATTGATTGCAAGGCAGCGTCCGGCGTGGCACTGTTTCTGTACTGCTATAATATGGAGATTGGTCACCGCCGCAAGCTGCTCAACGGTGGCCTGTCTTTTATGTAGAATCACCAGGGCTTTCTTGGTCGTTACTTACAGTTTTCCTTTGCTATCCTGTAACATGCTATTTTTGGCAGGGGCGCCTGCTACATATGCAGGGGGTCCTGCTTGTATCTTGGTTTTTGGCACTTTTAACGTGCAAACAAAGCCAGGTTGTGTATGCACGTGTCAGGAGGACACATTGATAGAATTTTGTTGTTGTGATTGCTATTGTCATGAGTTTAGCGTGGCAAGTAGACAGGCAGGTTAGACCAGATATCACTATTGTGTAGATTCTAATCCTGCCAGGCCTGTGCCTAACTGGATCGTTACGGGAATTTTGAGCGCTGAGGGCTTGTGGCTGAGTGTGCGGGCTCGCTTTGTGCCTATGTAATAGCACGTGATGTGCATGTGCTCGGGCCTGCCAATCCAACACTGCTGCCCAGCTCTCCCATCATGCTTGTAAGTCTACAGCTTCTTGCTTTTAATGGTCATTGTAAGCCATTAACAGATGTGCCATTAACAGAATAGGAAATATGTGCAGTGCGGTCAAATTTGACAACTGCGTTGCTAATCATGACTAAACGTTGCTTGTTGAGACAGGTTGAGATCGTAGGTAGGACCAGTACTGAGAATGATTACTTAATTAATTAATCAATCAATTCATTTACACGTAACTGTGTCACGTGGGCACAAGTCCTCAGGGAAATTAATATGGGATGGGGTGGATGGATGTAGCCATATCTAGTTTGATCCTAGCTACAGGGCTGCGGGCACCACGGGCCGACGGTATCGCTATGCATGCCAAACTTGGTCACACGCGCAGAGGCCCCACCGACTGGGAGGTGGTGTCCGTCATTACTGTATGCCACCTATCTATTCGCGTCATCTGCCGCCATATTACAGACAAACCAATAGGTTACCCGGGCGTGAGCCCGCCCCGTCGAGGGTAGCACATGTCAATGCCTAGCCCATCGCGGAAAGTCCAGGGAGGGCGGCACGGCCGGCGCGCGCAGCCTGGGGCATGCCACTGACGTGAGCTGAGCGGGCCCGGGAGCTGTGCGGGCTTGGTGCCACCTAGTCTGTCTGAGGTGTCTACCTGATCTGTGCGGGCCGGGTGCCCAGCTAGGCCCAGGCGCCTGTGCCTAAGAATGTGGGAAACATACCGTAAATCAGCTTACAAATCCTCATTGTCAATGTGTGCACAAACCAATTATTAATTAATTAATACTAGACACGTGACTGCGTCACGTGAGCAAAAGTCCTCAGTGGGAGGGGAACATGGGATGGAATTGATGGTGTAAGCTATCTAGGTCCTAGTGCACAAACCAAAGGGGCTGATAATAAGTGCCTTGCGCAGCATCTTGGTGACGGTGCCATCGAGTCGTTTCTCCAGCTCCTGCGTCAGCGTCCACATCTCGGCACATTGGGCATTCGAGTGACTATGCTATGCGAAATATAGACAAAGTTACGCCCGTGACAAGCAGCTATGACGACTCCGAAAGCCAAACCAGGGCTGCAAAAGGAGCTGGCACAGCTTCCCAGCGCCCAGCCCAACCCTCTCGCCCTCGCCATTGCCCAGCCGCCTGGCTTACCCGCCAAGCTGCATGATTGCCAAGCGCCTCGCCTGAGCCCAAGAAACCTTGCCACAATCGCAAATGGAGCCATTTCCTCCCCTGCGACTCTCGCCGCTTCTCCTTCATCGAGTGGTAAGAATTGTCCCCGCAGGAATGCACCGAGATTCTCCAGTTCCTCGAACAGGAACGGAAGCTCTTCATGCCCCAGAAGGGGGCGGCTATCGACTACAATGGAGACATGTCTTGGCTCTATGCTTTTGACGAAGTACACCAACGCCTGATTATCTTGACTAGCCAATTCTAGATCGGCCTCGGCGACATCACCGGAACGCTCTACACCCCAGCCCTCGTGCAGCAGGCCGTATCGGCTCCCTCCCTCTGCAAGGATGACCTCCGCGCAGTGTTGGAGGAGCATGTGACCTGGCCGCTGGCCGAGCAGCTAACATCGAGCGATCGCTACACACCACGCTCAACACGGTGGAGGCCCGGGTCTCCAATGTGGAAACGGCAAGCTAGTCCACAAGCTCCCGAACCTCTGAGCTTGACACGGTGCTGCACACCGGGGCGCAGGCATCTGAGACGCACGCTGCACTTGTCTCTCACCTTAACCAGGAGGGCAAGTGCGGCGCGGTGCTCATGAAGAAGCTTGCAGCCATCACCGCCCACACCGAGGCCCTGGCAACACAGGTGCCAAAGATAGCGGAGCAGACGGCCACCATCGCATCCCAGACACCCCGGCAGGATGCTGGCGACCTCCCGCAGTCCCGCCGCTCTCCTACGCGGACCTGCTGCGCTCAGCGACCGCCTCAACCACAGACGCCATCGCCACGAAGCTCCAGGA
Organism: Mesostigma viride; assembly: GCA_009746045.1. Lineage (NCBI taxonomy): Eukaryota > Viridiplantae > Streptophyta > Mesostigmatophyceae > Mesostigmatales > Mesostigmataceae > Mesostigma > Mesostigma viride. The sequence continues at coordinate 46,451 of RPFO01000319.1, read as the reverse complement.
GCTGGAGGACCACCGCCAGGCCAAGCAACGGGAGGCCACCGACCGCGCTCGCCGCGAGTGCCGAGTGGTGCTGCGTCGTTTCCCCAGAAGCCAGGTGAGACATCAACCTCCCTTGCCGACGAGCTCAAGAACCAGCTCCTTACCCTCGTGGGCCAGTGGTATAGGTGAGGTAGAACTGCGTGGGTGCCACCGCCTCCCCCACTCACGGGACGAGGCGGCTCCCCCACCAGTCCTGCTCACCTTCCCCTCCCCTGAGGACAAGCAGCGGTTCCTCTCTCATCGCAAGCGGTTGCACGATCGACCTCACCTGCCGGACGCTGGACGACGACCTGACCCCCGCGCAGCAGCAGCAGCGCCGCGACCTGTGGCCTGAATACCTCCGCCACAAGCAGGACCCCCAGAAGCCCAACAAGGTGTACATACTGGATGGGCGGGGACCTGATGATCAACCACAAGATATGGTCGCTCCCTGACTGAGGGCTAGAATAGCCCTGGCTTGAACCATTGGTAGTCACTGCCGCCATGGCAGCCATGCCTACTAAGACTGTTTGCCTAGCCTAGCCATCACACCTAGTCACGTGCGCCCCCGCTAACGCACGGTACACAACCAGCCATATAGCCTCAGCTTAGCCTTTGTACAGCCATGCTACGTCCTGGCTATGATCAGATTACTTGCCCACGCTCCTTGTTATGATATGCTCACATGGATCTTATTGCACCCACAGCATTTGCCAGATCGTTTATCGTGTCCGATCGCAGCAGTGGCATGCCTCTGGCATGAAGGAGAAAGGGGGTCTCTGCCCTTTCTTCTGTTGTGCACACACAGGGATTAAAAGCACTCTGGTGCTCCGTGACTCCCCAACGGGAGCACGAGTTTAATTAATTAATTAATTAATCTCGGCGCTGTAGGTCAGAATCGTCAGAATGACGACCTCAAAAGAGGTTGCCCTTGACCATCTGGGGCAGGGCGGGGTTCAGTGCTCCGCCAGCGACGGTGCTCGTGGAGCTGCGCCCAGGCCATGCCGATTAAAGTTTATTAAATTAAATTATAACATGACTCACGTTGGGAGATCATGTAGCACATATTCCCTTGCATGCTGGATGCCATGGAGGTGGGCGAAGCCGCGAAACCGAACTAGTCTAACTCTAAGCTAATCTATCTATAAAAAACTCTAACTCAGTACTCTACTCAGCAAAGTGCCCCAAGTTCCTCTTGGGGGGGGGGGGGGCGTTGCACACAGGGGCTGGCGTGTGAGCCTGCCAGCCTGGACAATCGTCTTCTGGACACCTCTTCTTGTCCTGCATAGCAGTCCAAGCAAGAGAGAGGGAGTGAATGCGATGTTCAAACGGGGCTGGGACCACTATAGGTCGGCCAGCAATGTCAGCTGTGGGTCGGTCATGGCACATGCTTACCCATCTTTTTAGGAATGTCCTTGGGGCCAGGCCAGGTCAGGATATTATGCCGCCCTGGCTGGCCAAGCCGCTGCCGGCCAGACCGAGGTCGGTGTCTACCTGACTCAGTGCCAGCAAGATTTTTACATCCGGCGGACTGCCGGCTGCGAAAGACCTACACCTGATCCACGACTGGATGTCGTGGACGGTGGTCGGCTGAACTAATCAGAACTCGTATTCCGGGAACAGAATACTCATACAAATATCACATCGTTCTGCATCCGGATATTGACATGTAGCTTTTATCGACCAGAACCAGAATCCATGTTAAATCCTAGTCCGCGGGCGTTGCCCCCTCGGAAAGTAGACGTGAGTCACTTTATGCCATTGCACTTAACCGAGAGAGGATAGGTAAATAAAACACCAACACCTATATGCCCGCCGTCGTGCACCGTTGGACGATGATGCACAACGTGAGCATGCATGATGCATAATACAGTAGATGATCGACCCACAACCGGCCCAACAACGACACTCCCGATCGTGGACTGTTTCGGAATAGCAGTGTCCATTTTCCCAGTAAAAGTCCTAAATTTAGGACCAAGTGGAATTAAAATATATATATATTAATAATATAATTACTTACAGCAGAGTGAAATCTCTCAAACCAAAGCAAACGCCCAGCTATAAACCTATATACAGAGCCATGTCAAATCTCTATACTACGATAAGACCAATGGAAACTCCTAACGGGAGGAACCTAATAGCCCTGCTGCACCGCAAAATCAGCCCGCGTACGGCGGAGCATGATGTCAGCCATGGCCCGAGTCAGCGCCACCGACAAGCGCTGACGCCAATATGACGTCCAGGTCCGCGCCGACCATGGGGCCCGCTGGCCCTCCAGGTCCAGCCGGTCCTCCCGGAGCCGGCAACACTCCTTGAAGAAGGCGGAGGTCAGGGGCCCCATGGCCCCAAACTCCTCCAGGACAAAGGGCACCACACGATGGTGCCCGACGTCGCCGTAGGCCAGGAGCTTGGCCCGCTCCGCCCGGTCCGCCGTGTAACCTGCCGTGAGGGAGGCCCCAGCCACGTGGCTAAGAGCCAAGGGCCGCGCCACCGAAACGTCGATAAGCAGATGCCGGCCACCCCCCTCAAAGTCCAGCACCACGATGTCAGGCCGGTGGTTGGGGGAATTGAAGGCAGCGCCATCCGCATCCTCGGACCGGATGTTCGCGTGGGGGAAAACCGACCGAATCATGGCGAGCACCACCGTCAGGAGGACAGTGTGCAAATACAAATACCGATTCTGATTCTGTTGGCCCCCCATGCAGGCAAGGTAGTGAGTCCCCGTGGGATCCAGCGGCTGCCCACAGCTACCACAAGGCCGCCCGGCCGGAACAAGAGGCTGCGGGGCAAATAGCTGGTGCCGGAGCGCCACCGAGTAGTGGCTGGGAGCCAAGGCGAATGGGGGGGCCATGGGAAGAGCACGAAGGTACGGCGAGCCCACACTCCGCATGGAAAGCGAGAACAGCCACGCACGTCCCTGGGCGTTGAGGTCCGCGAAAAGAGCAATCCAATCAGCCGTGTGCAGAATACCCGCGTAGGTTTTCTGGTGTTTATCGATGACGCGAGCAGGGAATGCGGCGGGAGATTGAACGGAGGCGACCGAGGGAGTGCCGCGAGGGAGGTGGCGCTGTACCGCCTGAGCGGCACGGACGGGAGAACAGGCCTGCTGGATCTCAGCATAGGCCTCCTGGATGGCGGTGACGAAGGGCAAAGGGCTGCTGGGGTCCAGGAGGTCAGGCGCTGCCGTTGCCAAAAGGGGCAGGAGCCGGCAGCTTTCCGCCCACGACTGAGCGACGGAGCCCAAAAATGCTGCTGGGGCCAGCCGGGCGGCACGAGTCAGACCACAGCCACCCATCCGTGCAGGCAGGGAGGCAATGCGAGTAGCATGTGGCGGGAGGTCGGGGCCCGGGACCAGCTGCGCCAAGGCCGACTGGATGCGTTCGTCGTGGCCCTCGGCGGCCAGCCGGACCTGAGCCGGAAGAGCGCCCCGGAGCCAGTGAACGACGCGAGGGTGAGCGCAAAACCACAGAAGCAGACCCTTGGTCTGCGAATCATGAAGGCGCGCAATCAAGGGCAGTACCTCAGTGCGTGCCTCGAGGGCGGCCCGCAGAGCATCGATGACAAACGCGGGGTCGCCAACCGGAACGCCGAGGACATCCAACCCAGGGAGGCGCTCGTCCCGGCCCAAGAGCTGGGGCGGGAAGCCGGAGCAATCACCTTGGGGCGAGTACACCGCGCACTTGGCCAGGGTCAACTGGAGGTTGATGTCGGCCACCGCGGTCTGCAGTGCCAGCAGAGCCGCGGTGGTGTCCGGCACAGGGCCCAGAAGGTAGATATCATCCAAGTAGGCCTGAATAGCGACCGCCGGGTGGGCAGCATGGACCGCTTGGAGGCAACCCTGGAGGGGGGCGGCAAAGTACAGGGGTCCCAGGGGGTCCCCTTGCTGGGTGCCCGACCGCGACAATATATATATGCAAATGCGGTGGTGCTCGCCATGATTCGGTTGGTTTTCCCCCACGCGAACATCCGGTCCGAGGATGCGGATGGCGCTGCCTTCAATTCCCCCAACCACCGGCCTGACATCGTGGTGCTGGACTTTGAGGGGGGTGGCCGGCATCTGCTTATCGACGTTTCGGTGGCGCGGCCCTTGGCTCTTAGCCACGTGGCTGGGGCCTCCCTCACGGCAGGTTACACGGCGGACCGGGCGGAGCGGGCCAAGCTCCTGGCCTACGGCGACGTCGGGCACCATCGTGTGGTGCCCTTTGTCCTGGAGGAGTTTGGGGCCATGGGGCCCCTGACCTCCGCCTTCTTCAAGGAGTGTTGCCGGCTCCGGGAGGACCGGCTGGACCTGGAGGGCCAGCGGGCCTCATGGTCGGCGCGGACCTGGACGTCATATTGGCGTCAGCGCTTGTCGGTGGCGCTGACTCGGGCCATGGCTGACATTATGCTCCGCCGTACGCGGGTTGATTTTGCGGTGCAGCAGGGCTATTAGGTTCCTCCCGTTAGGAGTTTCCATTGGTCTTATCGTAGTATAGAGATTTGACATGGCTCTGTATAGAGGTTTATAGCTGGGCGTTTGCTTTGGTTTGAGTGATTTCACTCTGCTGTAAGTAATTATATTATTAATATATAATATATATGCAAACATTAAAATTTGACCCTGGCATTCGTGCCCATGACAGATAACACACTTTTTTAGTTCCTATCAAAAACCTGGGGTCAAATAATTACATTTAGTGCATGAATGGGCCCTGCCACCTGCCAGACCTCCAAGCGCGAATTTGGCCAAAAAGGGGTTTTAGGACCATTAGGACCAGTTAGTGTCAACGCATTACCATGCTATCCACACGGTCCCTTGAGCATCTTACAAGCGCTAGGGGACCCTACGAGGCCTTGGGATGGCGGGGCAGCGTATAACAAGGCCATACCCTGCTGTGGCTGCCTCTATATATACGCGTGCTTAACCGGCCTGACCCCCTGTGAGAGAGTTTTGACCTGAGCCACCCCTGATGCAGCTTTCGCTTTAAGCGCCTGAGCACGCCACAAGGCCGTGACCGTTGAAGCCAGGTCCCTAAGTGGGCGAGGCGCATGGGCAGGACCCTGACCCTCCGGCGAGGCCACGCTAGGCGGGCCTCCCACATTATCCGTGGCTAGCACAGGAGGTGAGTCACTACGTGCACTAGGTCCTGTCAAACCCACCCCATCCTCATCCCACCCATCCACGGGGTCATATTGTGGCCCAGGGGAGGGGGGGGGTGTAGCTGTGTCTGCCCCTGGGAGCGACCCGTGGGGTACCACCTCAGATGCTACGACAGGCGCACTATCCTTCACTACCCACCCCAGTGCCCTGTTGGCTGCCAGCTCACTCTCCATGCCATCCCCTTGCGTATAGCCTGCCACCGATGCCCATGGTACCCTATACACCCGATCATTCCACTCTATGTCTATGACCCGCAGCGGCCAGTCTAACTTTGTGATGGCCCCAGGCCCCTGCATGGTGCCCCGTTTGCCGCTGGGCGAGCTCTCCTTGTGGAACATGACCAACTGCCCGACCTCAAAAGCGCTAGACAAATCAGGCAGTGTGGCATCCTTGAGCCGCAGCTTGGCGGCGGTATCCTGTAGATGCTGTTGGTATGCCTCTACTACCTCGGGTGAGTAGGTGCCCGCTGACAGCCCCCGAGGCGTGACTAGCCCAAAGCCCTTGACATCGAGCACGTGCCTATGGTTGCACACATGCATGAGCTCCTTGCACCACGCCGTCTTGACCGCGTAGGATTTGCCATGTGGGTTATCCTGTCGCTTGGCTGCCACAGTCTTGACATAGCTTACAGTGCGATCTATCATGCCCATATTGCCGTGATCCTCACGCCCCACGATGACCACAGCCTCCATCCCCGGCAGACCTTGCACACAGCGGAACTGCTGGTCTAGCATGAGCTCCACTACGGGATGAAAGAAAGCCAGGCTGATCTTGATAGCCCTGTGCAGGTCAGCCTCAAACATGTGAGGCAGCGGCTCAATGTAGGTGACCTTGCTGAACCTATCCTTGACTATGAAATAGGTGTCCCCCCTTCCATGTGCATGACATCCCCCACAAGGTACCCTCGCTCCAAGGGTGGAGTCTTGGCATGCCGCCTACGCGACTTCTTCCTGATCTTGATGCAGGCAGGACACTGAGCACGCACATTCTTCAGCTCGTTGTATAAAGGTGCCCCTAACATGTGTGCCCCCTCTACCTCGGCTTGGGCCTCATGCCCCGGTATGCACGGTGCATCTGGTATGCTAACAGTTTCAGGGTGACAGCCTGAGGTGCAGTGGCATTGTCAGGATTCTCAACAGGTGGGGTGACTACTGGGGTAGTGACATTGGCTAACTGGGCAGCGTCAGAGGCTGCACGAAAGGCCGCCCGTGTGAGCACCTTGCCAATGTGAAGATCCACACTAGGGTGGTGTGTACCGAGAACATCTGCCCGCCCAGCATTCTCTTGCACTGTCACAACATTCCTCATAGGCCCAACCGCCCCAGTATCTAGCTGGGGTGCTGCAGTAGTGCTTGGTCGCTCGGCGTTGTACACACCCGACCTAGAAGACACCACATTGCTTAGGTCACGCATTGTAGACCCGTGCTCAGAAAGCACGTGATCCTGGCGCGACAGAGCCAGAGCAGCATCAACGGATTGCGTGAGCACATCACGGAATGAGACAGAGGATGCAGTCACGTTGCTTTTAGGAACGATGTCAGGCTCTACGACGGCCCGGTTCAGCGTGACGCATTGAGCAAAAGAAGGGGTATCGAGCGTGCTCTCACCTGACTTTCGTGCTGCCCGTCGCTCTGCCCACTCCTCGCGTGTGCCGTGGACGACGATGCGCTTGGCCTTGCACGCCTCCACGCTGTGACCACGCAGAACGTCGTGGCACTTGCGGCAAAGGTTGTCCTCGAGCTCCAGGTCCGGGCGAACTCGGCAGTCATCCCGGACATGGCGACGTCCGAAGCAGCGCTCACAGCGTTGCTTGCGGTCAGTAGACGCCCCCTGCTGCCGCTTGGCCGGGGGATTATCACCCTGCTTGGCGTCGCCACCATGCCCGCGCTTGCGCCCTCGCTGGCCCCCGTTGTTGCCGTGGCCGACGACCTTTTTCAGGATGGCCGTAAGCTCCGACCGCGTAATTGGAGCCTCTGCGCCTGAAGAAGAAGACGCGCCGGTATCCACCTTGCGCAGGGATGGCAGAGCGGCCGAGGCAGTCGGCTTGGACTGCGCACTCTTGAAGCATGAGATCAAATACAGCATGCCCTCGTCGAAACTGACAGCACTCTTCTTTTTGAGTTCCGTCGCTATGGTCAGATGCACATCCGACGACAGGTCTCATTTCTTGAGAAATCGATTGCACAGGAAAATGGGCTTGAGAGTATCTAGCAGCTTGTGCTTGTGCACGAAGACCTGGAAATCACGTGCAGCCCCGGGCAAATTTGCCTTATTAACTGCGTAGCCCTCGAAATAGTTGAAGGCTTGCTCGTCGGCCTCTTCCTTAGACCGCGACAAGTGCATGGGCATCTAGACCGTGGTAAAAAACTTCCCAGGTTTGTTTGTTGTCGTCCGCAATGCGAACTAGATTGGCAATGTTGGGGTGCTTGGTTGTACTGCAGAATACTGCACGGAACTTGCCAATCAGCTCCGAATCTTTGTCCGCGCGTCCATCGCGCAGACGCTTGAGAGCAGCCAGAAAATCTGCTGCGTCGTCCGCCGTATAGTCGGCAGGTAGATCAGCGGGCACCTCCGTTTGCTTCAGAGGGCCGCGATTCAGTGCATCGTCAGCAGCAAGCATCAAATGCTTGAACTGCTTGGCCAGTTCAGGTTGCGCCACGAGGGTTTGCATCAACCTCGTGGCCTCGTCCGCACTAAAGCGTGGCAGGACGGTCCCTGCGGCCTCGCCACTTGGCGTATCTGTGTGTTCGCCCGTGCGGCTCCGTGTACCGGAAGCCATCGGGATTTTTATGAATACAAGTTAAAGCCCCGACCGGCTGAGCTATGGCGGTCGGTCACGTTGAGCTTGGGATAAGGTGAACACAGAGAACTGCTGTCGGAGCTGGCCAACCACTGGTTTATGTCTTAGCCAGCAAAGCCTATCCGGTTAGCCGTAACCGTGGGACAAGCTAGCTGTCCGTACCGACCCGGATAAGGCCCCGGACTGGGGCCTAGATGGCGCCGGCCCTAGGCGCCGCCCTTAGACCGGTCGACCGCATCGGACCGCCGGATTATAGCCGGCGGCTTAGCGGACGCTAGCGGAAGGCGTGCGGACGGACATGGGGAACTTAGAGCCAGATCCTAGGGCTCTAGAGTTACTCAACTAACACACTGGGGGATCAGATGCTGAATGTGTTTCCAAAATTACTGCAATAATTTGACGGTTGTTGGTGACTGGCCTAGCTGTTTGCACAGGGTCAGGTTGAGCTCCCATGTGATCTCTGTATTGATGTGTGAGGGTGGGCAACTCACAGCATTGTGCAGAATGCCCCTGGTCTAGTGCATGACAGGGAAGGGCACCCTTATTACAGTTGTATGTATAAGGGTGTGGATAAGGGCCTCGCGGTTGGCCGTTACCACCATGTGCTGGTGTGTAATTAGTGATCGAGACCCAGGAAGTACCTCTTCTGGATTGAAGTGTGGGAAGGGTCTAACAAGTGTTCGGTTTGATGTTTTGATTTGTGCCAACAATCTGAAGTCAAGCATTTGCATCTGATTTTCAAGGTTTAGGCAGCTGGGCTTGGCGTGGTGAGCCAGGTGGAAACCAGTTGGCCATAAATGTTTTGAGTGGTTTTGGAAACATCACCTTAGCAACAATATGCCTGTTCTGTGATCAGCCATTCAAGGACAGGTAAGCTGATGGGCGTCAGTTATACCTGGGTACCTGAGCTTTGCCAGCTGCAGGTGTAATGCAGAGGATCAGTTTGCTACAGCTGTATCGAGGCCCCAGGGTGACCCTGGCCAGGCCCTGGGGTACCTTCATAGACGGTGGTTGGGCAAGCAGACAGGCAGGCTGCACCCCTGGATTGATCGGCCAAACACCAGGCCTGATCGGGTGTGCGCCTATAACTGCGTTGGGAGGATTCCCAGAGAGATTTTAATGTTGTGGTCTTGGCTAGGCAAAGCACAAGACAGTGCCAAGATGGCTAGCATGCTCATCCAGGTGCTACGTCCTGAGGCTGCTAACATTAAAGTGGATACCAATGCTCAGGTCTCTGACATGGGATCTTGGTCAGCATACAGGAGAACTGCTGGTCGGTGAGCCAAGTTGCCCCTGGGTGTCTAGCTTTGTGTTGGGACACACGTGGAAAGGGCCTCAACATGCCTTAGGGGAAAATTAACAGTTGGTTAATAAACCCTAACTTTCCAGTGTTAATGGAAAGCTGATGATACCCGATATGCACTGGCAGGTTGCCAGAAAATATAACCATTGGCAGCATTGCTCCTCATCCAAGCAGTGTTCATGGTATATTTTGCAATATCACTCCTGTATTTACAGTTTATCCATGATAGTGTTCCCCCATACTATGTACAAGACCTGCAGGGTCTGTTGCAAGGGGGTTCCTAATCCTGGATTCTCCAATGTGGTACGTTGGAGTGTTGCTGGGTCCAGAGTTCTGTGTCTGCAAGTGAACCTGAGATGCTGTCAGCTTCAGCTGCCTGATATACCTGTCGAGCTTGAAGGTGATGAACCAGAAATCCAGAAATCCAGAATTCAAGAGTTCAAGAGTTCCAGAGATTCCAGTTTCCAGAGATGCAGACCAGTGTCCTGAGGGGGCTAATAATATTGTCAAGTGGATCCAGATTTTCCTGTTGAGTTCAGGCTGTCAGAGTGGCAGGAGGTCACTACCTGAGTGTTGCCAGGGGATACATACATGGCTGAGTGCCAGATTTATATTGGTCTCCCGTTTTGGCAGTTGCTTACATATATGGTTTCTTGTAGCAACCATGCTGCTTTGGGGAATTATTATGTCCTCAAAAGAAAGAAAATGTTGGAACAGTGCAGCATGTTTAAAGTTGGCTACCAGATGGAGAAGAAACCAGATTATGTTTGAAGGGCTGGCACAAGCTTCCTGAAGAAAATTTCCAGTCTACAAGGTCCGGGACTATGGAGCCTGCAGAGGATGCTTCAAGAGCAATCTGAAACCTGCTGAATGCTGAAGGCCGACTGTGGAGGGTATATACAGATCAGCATCTGCATACGTGAGTTGCTGATGATGGATGTGTGATTCCAGTTGACCCTGTCCCTGGCCTGTGCATGTTCAGATTGATTGCTGTATGACAATCAGCATATGGAAGTTGTGATGGTTCCCAGGTGTGTTGCTGTAAAACCATAGGATTTGGTTTCCTCCTAGTTTGGAGTTGGCTGGCCTGGAAGTTATGATTGATCCCAGATGTGATGCTGTGAAACCATATAGTTTGGTTGTCTCCTCATGATGGAGTTGGCTGGTCTTGGGATGATTTACTCTGTCCACGACTGTTTTGCTGTAAAACCATGGATTTGGTTTCTCCCAGGGTGATATGGGAGTTGCATGCTGGTCTGAGGACATGTTTCAGGGACTGAAAAACCTTGCTGATGTTTGACCTGGGTGTTACACTGTCAGATGTGATATGGATCTGTGCACGAGGTAGCCCAAGGTTGGCTCCACGGTGTGGTGCCTTATTCAGCCTGGGTGGGGTTTTCTTCTCAGTGCCTCTATCATCTGATGCTTATGTGTACCCTGCAATGATGGTTGCTTCATGGTTATCAGTATGGTTGTTCCTGAATGAGTTTCAGCCTGACATGTACAGTTTGTATGTGAGGGTTGATCTGTGCTCTGGATAAGGGCATATGTGGCAGGCTGAAGGACCTACGAGAGGGGATCTGGACAATCTAGCCTAAGAATAACATTACGTTGTTTGGTGGATTTGCTTCAGATATGTATCCCTTGGTCCTTGCCACTAGAGATGTTAGTGCTTATCACGACATGTCCCAAGTTGAGAGGCATGTGGGCGTGGTTTGTAAGCCGCCACCTGTGGGCCCTATCATTGATGATGCACAGCAGAATGCCTGATGAGGTGCTAAGGATGAGAAGCCTCGATCGTCATAGCCCAGTTGGTGGAGAGTACCCCTGATCTGATTTAATTGTCTGGGATTGACTTTGCCCAGCCTAACACCTTGGAGATCTTTGTTGACAGTTCCATGGATGCTCGCCAGGTCACTAAGGTCAGGGGGAGATCTGCTCCTCTGTTTGCTTTCTATCAGAGCAGGGCAAGTTTGTTCAGCTGGTACAGCAGGCTGCAGAAGAGGGTCTGTATCAGTTCAGATGTGGCAGAATGCAGGGCCATATGTGAGGGGATCCAGTCCAGCTTGTACATAAAGGAGTAAATGCTGGAGCTGGCTTCAGTTACCCCTTGGTCCTTGCAGATGGAGACGTTGTTGCTAACAGACAGCATGGGTATGGTCCAGTTTGTTCACAAGCAGCTGGCCAGGAGCCGGGATCTGGATTATTTGTTGCTGAAGGAGTTGGCCAGTTTGGTTGACTTGAAGCATGTCCCTGGCGAGGAGAACCCTGCTGATGCATTGACCAAGCTGCCACACGAGGCCCCAGCCCAGTACAATGTACTGAGGAAGCTCATGAATGCTGACTGCATGGTTGGCCTATCTGTCTAAAAGCTAAGAGCTGGGTGCTTAAGTCTCTGCTGGATATCAGGCTGGGAGCTTGATTGTACAGAATCCTGAGCACACCTTGAGGGGTGAGACATGTCTCTGGTGTGGGAATGTCTGACATTGTCTCTGATGGAGAGATGTCTATCTGGGGTTTTCATCTCAGTCTGAGGTTTCCCCAGATCTGTGGTTTGTGGGCGGGGTTCGATTCCCTGGTGCCGTCTTAAGGCGGAGTTTCACGGACTGGCTGACCCATCCACCATGCTGGTGAGGTGGCGACAGGTCCCCTGATTTTCCACGGTTGGAATGAGTATATAGGAGCTTGTGGTTTTGCATGTGCTTCGCGTAGATGTTGTATCTGGTTCGATAAGGGGCAGCTTACCGGCGCCGACTCCCGTCTGGGGGTCAGCAATGTTTTCTGATGAGCTGTTGTGGGTGATCTGTGGGGTTTCGCCTAAGGTCCTGAAGGTTGTACATACTTCTCAAGTTCTTCACTGAACACCTATGGGCTGCCACAGTTGGCCAACCTCTTGTACATGGGTAACACAACGAGCCTCCCAGGAAGGGATAGGGACTCATTGTAATTTGTTTGTGCTCCTGAACCATTAATGCGGGTGCTATGTACATATAGCAAGGAATCCAAGCTGACTGTCATGCCCAGAGGGTTGTGACTTGTAGTCGGGGAGGATGTCCAGTACCCATTGTGTGTGTTTGTATGTAGACTTGTGTGAGCTGCTACAGCTCAAGAAAAGAAAGGATTGGAGTTAACGCCATGCGCATTGGTGTGTTCCTGATTTGGCATATCTCTACCATTCCAGCGGCACCGGAACGAGTTCATTCCGACAAGTATCAAGAAAGTTATGGTGTTCCGACTTCCCGGTCGCGCGCGAGCGCGAGCCGGCTGTTCTTCTAAGTCGTGCGTGAATATGTGCCGACGGCATATGGGGTCGACAGTAATTCCTGGGCTGACAGGAATTAGGTGCTGAACCTACGACGGTATTGGATTAATACGTCGTACGCAGGAAATAGGAACCTTAACCTGTGGTCTGTTGGTACCGCAGGCTTAGTCCTGGACTATTGGGTGCAGACGCAATAGTCACTGTGGACTGTACTCTGTGGTCACTGTGCCTGTATGGCAGACCTACTGTATAGGATCTGGACGCTGTACATGCAGGTTGTTAATACTGTACTGGGGGTGTTAATACTGAGCAGGCCTACGAGGCTGCTCAGGCCTAGCAAAGCACAGTGCACAAGTATATAAAGAACAGGCCAGTGCCAACTGGTTAGATCTCTTGCGAGCCCGCCTCACGTGTGTTGCCTTGACTTGGCAAACTCGTGTCTAAGCACTCACGTGCACGAGTGCTGTAAGCCTATATTTTTAACCAAGCTCCATTCCAACCATTCTCATGATGAATCTATCCGCGCGCATTGGAATCTATCTATCCCTACACATTGCGCTTTAACTATGCGTGCATGGGTGTGGGGGGGACTAGCATGCGTGCGTGAGTTTGTGGGGTGGCTGGCATGCATGCGTGCATGTGGGGGGGACTGGCATGCACACGCGGGTTGCTGGGGTGGCTGGCATGCGTGCGTGCGTGTGGGGGGCCCAAGGATAGAAAAACAAACCACTCAAGCACCCTTACCCTCACGAGTCGCTAGGTCTGGACGTCTCATTGCGCCACGGTCCATGCTTCAATCGGGTCGATGAAAGCGACAGGAGACGTAGTCGAGTCAAAGTCCGGCCACGGTTCAGGAATCAAGCCGTCACTTGAGGTCGACGGTTCGGTCTTGTACCCATCACTTCCGGGCCCGTAGCCTGCAATTCATCCTCATCAGCACCCCCAATGTCACCAGGGTCGCTCGAGCCTCCATCGCCATCATCCGGACTCCGCCTCCTTCGCGGCGCCTTACGTCGGCGTCCCGGCTGCTCATCCTTCCGCGGGGTGCCGTCTGCTCTCCTCCGTGCTGCATTCGCTTGCCCCGCCTCGTCTGCCTGATTCACATTCGTCTCCTCTATATTGACGCTCGCCTGCCCATTCGTCATTCCAGACGCATCCGGCTGCGCCCGTTTATGTAACAGCGACCTTTTGTAGCTGATCATGTTCCTCAACGACTTGATCTGCGTGCACAATAGCACAACCAAATAACACGCCACACACTGTCACCATACACATAACACATTAATTAGCTCAATTCAAACATGCTACTACCATCAAGGACAAATTTATACATATTTTTCCAAACACAATATAAGGCACTTGCAAAAACACTCCTCGACACTCACCACTGGGCCTTTGATATTCTCGGCAATGTCGTCGCGTCCTTCCAGTGATCCATCAGTTTGTCGTTTTTCTGCTCGATCGTGAGCCCATTATTTCCAACCACGTCTTTTGCTGCATCACGGCATTGATTCACCACTTCTTGTGCACGCACTGCATCCGAATCGTCATCGTCAAAAGGCAAGGGCACAAATCGTCGCTTCGCTGGACGCTCCTGTACAACAACTTCCTCATCATGCTCTTTTGATGAAGCCACGCAGCCATCCTTGTTTGCTGGGGGACCTAGCTAGTTGGTGCACAGTCGTGCCATTGTCCATGCTCACACGAGGGTTCGCTGTATGTGACTCACGCCCTTGCATGTTTGCCGCAATGTTTGCACACTTCTTCTCCCATTCTCGCACTCTCTCCTTCAACGGTTTCACCTGCAGTTTCACAAATGTTTATATTCAACGCAGCAAAGAGAAAGCACCGAGAGTAACATCAAGATTCCATGTATACAATACATCACATTCCCACGTGTGCTTCTTAGTTCATTTTCTACTTGTATCGTTTCAAACAAAACAAGTTGCACTCCATGCACACCAGTGCCACCAGGCTGTCCATTGCACTTGCCGCGTTCGCATATTCTTCATTGTGCGTTTCTTGAAATTCATCCTTCCTTGCCTCCAACGCACGCAAATGTAGCTGCATAGCTGCAAGGCGTTCCTGGGCATTCCCAGCCACCGAAAATGCCGCATCAGCATAAGCACTTGGACTCCCAAACAGCGGAACCTCCAGCGATGATCTCGCAGCTAGGGCTTCTCCTGCTATTGGCCCGCCCCCAACCACTGAATTGCTATCAATGGTGGTGGTGATGGAGCCATGCACATCCTATCATGTGTGGGATACGAAAATGGAGGCGCGCATGTGGCAGCAGCTGCAGCACGCAGCCTATACCGACGTGGCCGCCATGCAGGCCGACGAGCTTCCCATGGCACAGCACGCGAGTACCCAGTTGGACGCCACGCCGTGCGCTACCATCGTGGCAACCGCAGTCGTATGACGCAGTTTACGCGAGAGCAAGGACCTAGCTTCGGGCGCGCACCAAACAGCGGTACAGGAGCCTGCGTCAAACACATTTGAGAGAAGTGCACCATACAAAAAATACCCTCGTATGATCGAGAAAGGACTTCAAACACGAACACACGACCACCCTACCCCCCGCAGTATGTTTCTTGCCATGTCCAACGGATGTCGTTGGGTGCTGGCATGCATGAATGTGATGGGGTGATATCAGGGGTGCTAGCATGCGTGGATGGTGGTGGGGTGCTGGCATGCGTGGATGGATGTGGTGGGGTGCTGGCATGCATGGTTGGATGTGGTAGGGTGCTGGCATGCATGGATGGATGTGGTGCCAGGGTGCTGGCATGCATGGATGGTCGTGGTGGGGTGCTGGCATGCGTGGATGGATGTGGTGGGGTGCTGCCATGCATGGATGGATGTGGTGGGGTGCTGCCATGCATGGATGGATGCGGTGGGGTGCTGGCGCACGGATGGATGTGGTGGGGTGCCACTATGTGTCCACTTTCACAATCAGCATCCCAACAACTTGCACAACGCAGCAAGGCCACCTAGTAACCCATGTTATCGCCCTTGCACGGCGCCACCACCTGACACGGTAACGTCGTGCTCCAAACCGTCGCACAATGCTGGGATTCCTTGGCTTGCGTCGACAGCTCCGCACTGTCGTTGACCGCCAAGGCCTCCACTCTCGCGCACCACGCTGGCGCCATCTACCGTTTCTTGCCCTTGACTCATTTCCAGCCCCGGCCCCATTTGCCGGCAGCCCTGGACGCATTTG
The DNA here is from genome assembly GCA_009746045.1 of Mesostigma viride. NCBI lineage: Eukaryota > Viridiplantae > Streptophyta > Mesostigmatophyceae > Mesostigmatales > Mesostigmataceae > Mesostigma > Mesostigma viride. The sequence continues at coordinate 30,708 of RPFO01000319.1, read as the reverse complement.
CAGCCCTGGACGCATTGCAAAAATGACAACAGGCAAGGACAGCTCAATACCCACCCGCGTGCAACCAATAAAATGCAAAACACAGCCGCAACATGTAACATTGACTAACAATTAAGCTAGTCGGTCATATGGGATCGCACGGACAGGCTCGCGATTTAAGGGGACATGACACATCGGAATTTTTTGGCGCCAAAAAATTCGCGCCGGTACCGTCGGTACACCCGGACCGTGAAATTGTGGTGCACAATGCGCTCACCTCGTGCGGAGGTGGCCATGGCGACGTGCGTTCCGTAAAAATTTGCCTAATCGGCCAGGCGACAAGCGAAAAATGTACGCCGGTGGTTTTAAACGATGTCCTAGTATGATGTTTCATAGCCAGATATGCACAATTTGAAAAGTCGGTGCCTTTCTTAATCCAGATTTGCACGGGGATCTAATCTGAAAATCTGGCCGCACATAGATTTAGAATGCGTGCCTGCGACGGTAGAATTTAAGATTTGTGGGTTATATTGATGCAGGAAGAAGCGTTTAGTTAGTAATGGAAACCGTGAAAACATCCTAAGCGGCTTCGATCTGCGGCCATTTCCCGTCATTTCTGAAATGATATCGTTCAGGCCTGCGCGATCCGCGGTCAAGCCATCCATGGATGGCTGGCTGTCTCGCGCGCCTGGGTAGGAAATAAAGCCGGCCGTGGTACGTTCATTTGCCGCATGTCACCGCCCTGTCTGTTTGCGCTCTAAATGTTCCTGGCATGAAGCTTTGGCGCCGATTCCGGGTGTTCTTGCTATTATTTTGTTCGCCACTTGTTGCACTTGCGCTATCTGATTTTCGCAGGTTTCAATGTTTTGCCTTATGCTGCGTATGCCATGCAGCCTTGTTAAAGCTAGCAAGAGTTGATCGGGCAGTTTTGCGGCTCTGCTTCACTTTCTTTTATGGAGTTTTTCATATGGTAGACATTGTATATTGCGTAGTCAAGGACCCTAGCTGCCTGGGAGCGGCATCAACGTTGCAAGGAGCTGGCGAGCTCATAAACGCTTGTCTTGGCTCTTCAGCCTGCTGGAAAACAAGGTGTGAAGTTGTAGGGAAGGTGAGCATGTACGTGTTATATAGTTATCTCCTTCCAATATGTTTTGCTTCCATTACACATGGCTGGGGCTTCCTAGATGATAAGGATCAGGTGCTTATTATGACAATATTAAAGGATGGCCCTTTTATCCTTTAGCATCATGACTGGGTGTTAGCTATGAGGTGATTCCCGCAAGTGGTCATGCCTGCTTGCGTAATGATTATGTCGGTGGATGTCTTCTTCAAGCATCTAGCATTTGCTTTACGTGCTTCTGCCCAATTTGCAGGGGGCAAGCTTAGGAATGTGCTTATGGTGTCCCTCATGCCACAGTGTACCAAGCATGCAGGGTGGCAGCTATAACACGATGTACTATGGGCAAACTAGGTCAGAATGACCTGTAATTTGGTGGCAAGCTTTATGATACATTTTATTAATTAGTTGCACCTGGTAACTGGTTTGCCCCAGTTAGTGGTTGGCTAGGGTGTAAAAGGGGTGTTGTTTGTGCTCATAACCCGGATTTTCTGTCATTTTTTTTGGCATGTTTACACCCATCAACATGAGTAAACGTGCTCAGAATGAGCTCAAACTTTGTGAGAGTGAAATCCCCACCCTAGGCCTAGTATAAATGTCATCACTGAAATTTTTGCATGTGTCTACTATTTGATTTATGTTTTTAGGACAAAAAAATACGTGTTTTGGGCTAAACCCCATCAAATAGTCTAAACGTGCTTATTTTGTGGTCCTGAGTAGCCAGATTTATTTGCAAGGGTGGGGATTTTAGGAAAATATGTGGTTTGGTCACTTTTGGTTTGCCCAGTCTCCTAGGAAAAATCGGCCAAAAATAGTGTCTTTTTCTATTTTTAGCTCATAACTGGGTCATGCTGGGGGTAGTACCACCCCCAAGTGGCTGGAATTTTTTTTTTTCACATATTTATGGTTCCCAAGCATAACTGGATTTTTATCCCATGCACAGGTCTGTTTTCCAGAAAAGTGCACTTTCAATGTGTCATGTCCCCTTAATAATTAGCAGACCTGCTTGTTCGCATTCGACGTCAGTGCGTCACCGTTCGCACTTACCAATAGCCAATCAGAATATACCATCCAAGGGTCCCCATGATTGCTCCCAGTTCCAAATGAAGATCTGCACACACAAGCACACCCACGTCAGCAACCGCATGACCACACGCATATGTGAGGGTACTAAAAATCAACCCTCTCAACTTTTCTTATGCACAGAAGTGACCTTCCAAATGCAGTTGCATATGATGCATTCCAAAACAATATGGCACCCACCTCGCCTACAAATGGCGACAACGAGGCGATCATGGCCGTAAATGGCCCCTTCTGCGACGATCACAATCGCCGCTAGGAAACTTCCAACGCCAATGTCGCAGAATTCCCGCGTGCCGACCATCTCAATCAGGCCATCGCCAAGACACCCCCAAGCACGTCGTGCAGAAAACCCGCCACGTATACGGCCTGCGTGCCGATCATCTCAAGGGCCATCGCGAGGATATACTCCAAAGCACGTCGACTGCAGAACCCCCGCCACGTATACGACCTGCATCGGTGACATGACCACACCTGCATGGCCACGCAAATTCATACTGCAGAATCATTAACATGTTGCACACCGTATGCATGGTAGGCTAGCATCCTAGATACCTGAATTACAAAAGGAATTAACACAAACAAATGCACCACTTCTAACTTGTTTAATCCCAATATAACACATGGCAACAACAAAACTGCTACAATGCCCACCTGCGCCGCCAAGGTCTGGCCCCTCCCCTTCGGGATGCCGAAAGAGCCCCACAAGGATCGCGGTGCACACCAGCGCAGCCACCACGCGGCCTACGACTCTGCCATGGTGGCTGAAATGCATCACGCAGACCAAGACAAAAGCATATTTCACACTCAAAGATGTGTCCCTCAGCAAACGCCAATGAACACGTCTTAATTGGGGAGGTGGCACCCGGCCCAAAACCCATGCTAATATCACTTGAATTCCACTTGCACCATACTAAATTATGATTGGGGGCACCAAATAACATCTCTGGTGAGTTGTCCATGCACTTGTTGGGGGTACTACCCCCACATATACGCCAATATTGCGCTATAAATTGAAAAAGACGCTAATTAGAACTATCTATGCCCCAGCCAATGCACTCATTTGTTGGCAAAAATAAATGTAGCGTCTATAGTTCCCTGAGTTTGTAGCTTGCTGAGCTATTTACATCATGAAATGACAAAACCTTGAACAGTTATTCATTTCCCCGCAAAAGTACCCTTTTTTTACCAGACATTGGGAATAAACATGTCATAAACACTTCATATTAGGAAAAAAAAAATGTAGCGAAAATCGGGCTAACAGGGGGCCAGCTGTGGTCCAAGTTCCAGGTCATTCGGACAAGTCTAGCTCAAGTTATAAGGTTTGGCACGTTAGAACAAAAATGCCCGGTAAACCAGGAATTATCACTATATCAGCCCTTGTAAGCATCCTGCACAAGGCAGGCAGGGCAAAACCAATCCCCCTTGGGCTCCTTAGTTAGGGGGGGTCTGCGCAGCACGCATGCAATCGTCCCTTGCACCCGCATGTGCTGCATAGCAAGAAAGGGACACCGTCAACTTCATCCGGGGACGCACATGCAAGGCAGGGAATATCATCAACATCATTCTCATCATCACTGTTACCTTCCCCTTCTCCCCCCTGCCCCTCCCTTTGCATCACGTAGTGGTAGCCACCCTTTGACAGGTCATTCTGACAAGTCTAGCTCAAGTAATATGGTTATGCGTGCTAAAACCTGAACATAAGCTAAAGGAGGTTTTTCTTTGTGTATGGCCACTTAGGCATGCTGTTTTCCATCCAAAAAGTAGGAAAGCATGCCCCACTCGATCACAAAACATAAGCAAACGGCTAGGCACCTCATCTGCCCTCACCTGCCCTTGGCATGGCCAACCTTTCCAGCGCAAGCATTATTAGCAACACGATCGCTAGGCATACATGCCAAGAGAGCATTCACTATACTCAACCCAAGGTTAGTACCTTGTCAACTTCATGCGAAGAACTCAGCAAATCTATGACCAAAAGCACATATAATTTAACTCTAGCACACTGATGACGACACATGCTCAAGGTTGGGGGTCACTGTGGCACGCACTGATGGGTTTCCTAGACGACCACTCACCACCTGACAAGGCGCTGAGGACCACTCAGAAAGTGAGTAAACACAATCACACTTTATACATGCCATCAACATGGATCAAATCCATGCTGAATACGTTATGAAGTACAAAGGGGTGGCCACGCACCTCATACTCCTTCACCGTCCCTCGAGCATGGCCAGACTTATAAGTACGTGAATAGCAATACTGATGATGGCACTAACAATATGCATTACCAGCATTTTCTATGTTTCTCCCAGGTTAGAGTGTAAGGGTTATGCCAACCAAGCAGCTTATCAACACAGCAACAACTCCTTAACTGCCCTACCCGACATGGGCAACAAACTGGAACTATGGAGGGCAAGGAACCAAAGGAGATCATGGCATACAAAGCTTGCATGCAGTCAACCATACCAACCATGGTTGGCTCAGTACATTGCAGTCTTGTCACATCGATATCATCATAAGAAGGAAAGCTCAAATAAACCAATTATGGCAGCTATCTACATGCAGTCACAAAAATGCAATATCTCAAACATGATCGTCGATAAAAAAACTTCCTTCCCCGCACGATAAGAAGCAAAGAAACCAGTGGCGGCCGTTCAGCTTCTGAGCCGACTGAGCGCTGTGATGCCGCTGCGATCACACTTCGAAGAAAGGGTGCGTCACTATCACACAACAAGAAGCGTCCATACGCAAAACATCCTTGCCAGAACACGTGCTATGAAATCCCTCACGCATTCCCCAGGATCTATATGCTGCGACTGAAGCGGATTTGATCAAGACATCAACGAAAACAAGCTAAAGCTGCCAGGTATTCGTCAACACGACGGCGAGCAACGGAGAGTTAGCTGGCGGAAACTGACCCAAACGAACGCAAAAAACTTCGAACGATGAGCTCTTAGAAGAAACTGATAGTAGATAGCATTCGCCACAAATCTGTACCTTGCCATCGTAGATCCCTCGCCCGGCCCAGGCGCGCAACAACGGCTGTTCTTCCATGGAAGGTTCCGACATGTACTGCGCATGCCTGAAGAATTACTTACCGAGAATGGCCGAAAATGTAGCAAAAAGCACCCGTTTTGTTTAGAACTCGAAGCTACCGATATTAATGCATCCTTCACGGTCAAAAAGACCCCCAAAACTGCGAATTTACTGCCGCTATTACGAATTCTATTTTATTCCGCGCGACCAAAAAATGCAGATTACCCCCCATGCCGATGCAGTAAAAGAAAGCAGCGATATTGTAAACCAGCCACTTGCCGCCACAAACCAACAGCATTAAATCATCGTCTTCAACATGCAAGCGCCATTTTTTTTTCATTTCTCTAGCCCTACATCGCTAGTTTCGCGTAAACGCAGTCGCCATGGCCACTTCCGTGTGAGTTGGCCCTAATAACGCCAAGCAAGCCAAAGTCAAGAATGGCAAGTAGGAGGTGGGGGGGTCTGATCTCAAGTTTAAGTAGCGCAATCGATAGATCTCGGCGAGGGCAGTCAGGATCTGCCATTACCAAGGCATGGTCCAAAAATGGAAGGTAGAGGTAAAAATTAGTCGGAATCTGATACATTTTGGGACAAAAATTAATTAATTCGCCAAAAGGTACCTTTCTGCTACGGTGGTCCAGTTTCTCGCCAATAGCGTCAAGTGGTGGCTAAACACGCTCACGAACACGTGCGAAAACTGAAAAAAAAAAATGAACATTTCAGCAGCATTCTTTCGGTCCAATTTTACTGCGAAGTATTGACTGTACTGTAATGGCTTGTCTCACGTGCTGAAGATGCAGGGATACCATCATTACCATGTTACTGTACAGTACTGTACTGTAGTTAGTTAGTTAGTTGAATCCCACGCCAGGGATACCATGTAGATCTGGCATTTACTGCACACTCAAATCTTTGTGACCGTTTCATAGATCGGACTCCGTTTGAGCTCTCGTGTGAGTCGTGATATATGTACATCTGTACCTACACGCCCTGCAGAGTGCAGGCTGCCGCACCGTTGAAAGGACAACTGCCAGTGAAGTGCCCCAGATCTTGAACCTGAACCTTCGGACTGGCGAAAGCGAAATAATTCACGCACGTTTCACATAAAAACGAAGATTATATTCTGAGCAGATGCACGATCCAGAATCGTAACAAAGTATTTCATTGTCAGCATGATCCACGACGTAATATTAATAGTGTAACAAGCCCCCCCCCCCAGCCGACGCGTACGCGTCAGCTTTTCCCCCACCGCCGATTCTCCGCACCCCGCACCCCCGCACCCCCCCACCCACACAGATTAACCCCCACACCCCGGCAGCCCACCGCCGATTCTTCGAACAGCTCTCAGTTCCGGGCACCCCACGACCCATTTTCGTCTCCAGTTCATTCGATTCGTCGTTACTCCTTTCCCCTCCCCAAACCCTTCTTCCCTTCATTTGCAGCAACTCGCTCCCTTCATTTGCGGCAATACGATTCAGTCCAGTCTCTCTTTGTGCCCCTACGTGGCATTTTCGCTCAGTATTCCTTACTTCTCACTTCTCAGAGGCCGCTCCCCCCCCCCGCGCCACTTCCCCTGCGTTTTGCCACCGGAACTACCCGCGCCCAAGCATTTTCGCTTAGTATTCCTTACTTCTCAGAGGCCGCTCCCCCCCCCCGCGCCACTTCCCCTGCGTTTGCCACCGGAACTACCCTCCCCGCGCCTCTTCCCCTGCGTTATACTACTCCTTTCCCTCCCCTAGCCCTTCTTCCCCTCATTCGCGGTAACTCAGTACGATTCAGTTCAGTCTCTCTTTGTGCCCCTACGTGGCATTTTCGCTCAGTATTCCTTACTTCTCAGAGGCCGCTCCCCCCCCCCGCGCCACTTCCCCTGCGTTTTGCCACCGGAACCACCCGCGCCCCACCGGAACTACCCGCGCCCAAGCAGAGAGTTGTTTTTTAATACACTTAAGGATAAATTTTTGACACGCTGGCTGCTGGACCCGTCAAAACTTGGCAAGGACTAGTGCCTGAATAATTCGCCACGTTCTTGTTGTTGTTATTGTTGTTGTTGTGGTTGTGTCCCACGCCGCACATGGGCCATGTTCTTGTAGACTTAAGAATACAGACAGTCGGACTAGCAGAGACTACTGGACTGGACTAAATCTTAATAATTATTAAGATTGCACAGACGAAATGGCACGCGCATTGAAAGAAAGCTTTGAATATAAGAATTTCAGTCTATGTTCAATGGCTGGAATGCATTTATCAATATCCATGGTTTGCCTAGATATGCCCATGAAGCCCCGGCCCACTAGTACTAGCCTCAGAGGGGGCTTCACTAGGCGCTCAAGGACCAAACGAAATAATATTCACGGCCCGCGGGCACGCGCGCGCTGAGCTTCTCTCACGTCGTCGGCCGCATTCTTTGACGTGAACTATGGTTCGAAATCGCCCACTGGGTTGCAGATAACTACTGCTTTGCCCTCGATGAACACGCGGCAACGCGGATTTCCTCTTTTCATTCTGAGTTACGTTTCGCTTTTCTGGCTGCTGCAGTTTTCACGATGTTCAGGTAATTATTGCCACGCGGGTAATTATTCAGTGTATTTTCCAATTGCGTTGTGCAGCTCACCAAGTGCCCCGGTGTTAGCACTAGCGCCTGCTTTATTTTGTGTGCTCTACGTACCATGTGCAGTGGCCGGCGTCACGATCCGCTCTCCTTTATAGATACGAGCAATTCCGCGTGCTGCCTACCGCGTGGCAGTGGCCGCGCCTGATCATGACCTGCCTTCACTGATGTCTTTTACGGATTTTTGGGTACGTCGAATGGTGCCAAACCCAGCGGCTGCAACTACGAGCCGGCGTCTGCTGTCGCCATCGGGTATCGAATGGAATCATGCGCCAAATTTGAACCGCGACTATGAACCAGCCAGGTATATATGAAGGCACGAGCGTGCATTTGATGTCACCCATGCCGTCGAACACGCACAACAATAAAGAATGCGAATACTACACTAGGGGGGTTGGGAGGGGAAGGGAGGGGGGGCGGGTCGAGGGTAAAGGCAGTTCCCAGTTCCCAAACATTTTACTAAAAAAGTTGGACACTTCCTTTTAAGGGTTTGCCTTGCAAAGCAGTGGCACTTGTAAGTTGTAGATTATCTGGATGTGGTCAGCATCACCCAGGGTGTCATGGGGTATCATGCGCCATCACCACCGGTACCTCTCATTTTCTCTTGCACACGCAAATACTCGCTTGTTGCTCTTTCCTGTTGTTGGGTGGGTGGGTGGGTGGGTCATCATATCCTTTGCTGTCTGTGTCTCATAATTTGTCAATATTACTCCTTGTTTGGGCAATTAATTGCCACAATACCCCCGATCTGTGTGCTGTCATTTCATGTGAACCAGTGCCCAGATGCATCATGTTGCGTCGGTCCACCCTCTGCGCGTTTGTGTCATGCATGCCTGTTTGAGCGTGCACGTTGGATGGCTACAGTAAGCCTATGTAGTCGGGAGGTTATCCAGAATCCTACCTACTGGATGCTGGATGGCTAGTCTGGTCCGGAGGGTATCCAGAAACCTATCTACTGGACGCTGGATGGAGCCCTATTAGCCTTTAAGTCGGACGGGCATCCTAGCCGAAACCTATATATATGTACTGGATGACGGACGGCAAGCCTATAGTCGGGAGGGTATGCAGAAACCTATGTACTGGACGACGGATGGCAAGCCTATAGTCGGGAGGGTATCCAGAAACCAATGTACTGGACGCTGGATGGCTAGCTAGGCTGGTCGGGAGGGTATCCAGAAACCTATGTACTGGACGCTGGATGGCTAAGCCTTATTAAGTTGGGAGGGTATCCAGAAACCTATGTACTGGACGCTAGCTGGATGCCTCAACCTATTGGCCTCAACCTATATTACTTTCTCTTCGCAGTTGGCCTGCGCATGCCTTGGTGCATAGGCTACAAGGCATGCCCCGATCCCTACTCATTTGTTATCTATTCACGTATCACTTGCTGTTAATTCGCAGTTGGCCTGCCTGGACGTATTGGTTTATCAAGCACCTACAGACCTAATATAATTCACCACAATCATGATCTTGTTGCCGATCGAGGGAGTTTGCACGGCTAGGTGTGCCCCATGTGCAGGGCTGCCAGTAAGAATCAGGTTCATCCAGCATGCATACGTCTATATGCACAATGTATTCCTCGATATGCACCATGTAAATCCTATCGCTGAGGGAATTTCCATGGCTGCATGTGCCCCATGCACAGGTCTGCCAGGGGCCGGATGTCAGAGCCATGGTGGCATGACAAGCTCGTCCGGCCACACGCTATTTATAGCACGCCTCTCATGTCAAGTCCGCAGCAGGGCCGGCGGCTGCTCGCGGAGACACTCCCCCGCCCTGCCAACAGCATACGCATCCATACGGTGAGTGATGGCCAGCCACTCTGTCATTGAGTGGCAGCCGCCCAGCTGTCATTGTGTGGCAGCCGCCCTGTCATTGTGTGGCAGCCGGCCTGTCGTTGTGTGGCAGCCGCCCTATCATTTTTTGTGGCTGCCGCCCTGTCATCGTGTGGCAGCCGCCCTGTGCCCCTTTCATCTTCTGGCAGCCGCCCTGTCATTGTGTGGCAGCTGCCCTATCATTATCTCAGGAGTAGAAGGCAGGACTAGCTGCTCGGTGCAGTAGTCAGTGTCCCTGTCGTGTAGTAGTGTAATGGGAGCTACCACTGATGAGTGCGCTGATGTAAGGTCTTCGATAAGGGCTGCCAGTCGCTCGAATAGATCAGCTCCCAGCCCCTGTAGCCTTGTAATAAATACGCACTGGATGGTAGCCTGGATGACCACTGTCACTTACTATATACTGAACTGTTATGATGCCTGGGTGGAAGTTGCTGGTTACACGTGCCATTGAGAGACAACAGCTCCCAGCCCAGATCCCCTTATACGATGATATGCAGTTGTTGTTAGTTGCCTGGATGATGATGATGATGATGATGATGATGATGATGATGATGATGATGATGATGATGATGATGATGATGATGATGATGATGATGATGATGATGATGATGATGATGATGATGATGATGATGATGATGATGATGATGATGATGATGATGATGATGATGATGATGATGATGATGATGATGATGATGATGATGATGATGATGATGATGATGATGATGATGATGATGATGATGATGATGATGATGATGATGATGATGATGATGATGATGATGATGATGGCGATGGCGATGGCGATGGCGATGGCGATGGCGATGGCGATGGCGATGGGGATGGAGATGGCGGTGGCGATGGCGATGGCGATGGCGAGGGCGAGGGCGAGGGCGAGGGCGAGGGCGAGGGCGAGGGCGAGGGCGATGGCGATGGCGATGGCGAGGGCGAGGGCGAGGGCGAGGGCGAGGGCGAGGGCGAGGGCGAGGGCGAGGGCGAGGGCGAGGGCGAGGGCGAGGGCGAGGGCGAGGGCGAGGGCGAGGGCGAGGGCGAGGGCGAGGGCTACGGGGACGGCGACGGCGACGGCGACGGCGACGGCGACGGCGACGACGACGACGACGACGACGACGACGACGACGACGGCGACGGCGACGATGGCGACGACGACGACGACGACGATGACGAGGACGACGACGATGACGAGGACGACGATGACGAGGAGGAGGATGAGGATGAGGATGAGAATGATGATGATGATGATGATGATGATGATGATGATGATGATGATGATGATGATGATGATGATGATGATGATGATGATGATGATGATGATGATGATGATGATGATGATGATGATGATGATGATGATGATGATGATGATGATGATGATGATGATGATGATGATGATGATGATGATGATGATGATGATGATGATGAGAATGATGATGATGATGATGCGGATGATGATGGTTGCATGCGGGATGACTATTTTTGCAGCTGCTGGAAGACGACAGGGGGCTCCTAGCCCACGCCCCCTTCAGATGATAAACTGCTATTTTTATGATTGCCTGGATGGCGGTTGTTGGTCGGACATGCCCTATTAGAAGGCAGCCCTCGGCCCCTTACAGATGACACGTGCTACAGTTATTATTGCCTGGATGTGGTGATTCTTGCCCATGCTCAGCCCTCCTCTTGTGGATGACAAGCTGCTACGGACATGATTACCTGGATGTGGTGATTCTTGCCCATGCGCAGTTGCTGGAGGATGACAGCTCCCAGACGACATCACCTTGGCTGGACTCTTTGCTCGTGAGGCTGAGGGACGAAGTGGTGCCGCTCGCGACGAGGTGGGTGGCCGCTGCATGGGTTATAGATCTTCACCTCTTAACGGCCCTCCTTAACGACGGTCCTTCTTTTGGGTGATAGATTATCACCACCCAATGACCCTTTCCCACCCTTCATTTTGGTTATAGATCTTCACCACACTTGACCATCCTTTACACAAAGTCCTTCCCTCCTTTCCACCCTCCTTTACCACCTTTCCTTGCCCGGCGCCTTTACTTGCTGTGTCGATCGGCCCCTCCTCCCATTGCCTCAGCAGGCGCTTTCTTTACCATCCTTCCTCGCCCTCCTTTACCCGCTGTGTCGGCCCCTCCTCTCATTGCCTCGGTAGGCCCCTCCTCTCCTTGTCCCATATCAGCATGCATAGGCATGGTTTGACTCCGATTACTCTCGACACCACACTTGGAACTGGGTATTAATCGGCAATCTGTTTTCCTATTAGCAACTGATCCTTCGACTGGTAATATTTTCCTGCTTATACAGTGATCCTTTGACCAATAATTTGCCGGCCTATTAGCTGATTCTTTGACCGGTAATTTACCTGCTTATACAGTGATCCTTTGACCGATAACTTGCCTGCTTATTGATTGATTGTTTGACCAGTAATTTGCATGCTTGTCAGTTGAGTCTTGGACCGTGTTGTTCAATGGACCATTACCCTCATATCCATGGTTGTATGACTATTGACTATCCAGCCATTATCATTACCGTTACCCCACACCCATTACACCAGCTCTGTGCTTGACCATTAACCCGCCCCATCGCACCCTCCATGCATGATCAATGCAGCCACCTGGCGCGCCTGGTGGGCGTGCGCCAGCCCTGGAATGGCTCCCTCCGCTTGCCTCGATCCTGCACGCGGTGGGCGGTCGTGGATACGATAAATGCCTTCATGCCCAACCAGAACAAGTGCCTGCAGCTGTCCGCCGGCACCTGCCAGGTAGGCCCAGACCCCCTGGCAGCTCTGGCAGCAGTCAAAGAGTGGCAGGACTTTGTTTGTCTTGCTTTGCAATCCTGCGTGACAGTGAGATGCCCAGGGGTCCCAGCCCGTAGCCTGGTGTGAGGGCCCGTGCAAATTGTGAGAAGCTAATGTTTCTTTGCATGACATTATGTAGGGCGCGGTACGTGGCTTCCCTCTTAGTATTGACCTTGTAGGAATTGCTTATGTCCCTTCATTAATACCTTATTGGCGCCCTATACAAGTCTTTGGTCTGAAAACCGGCCCCATGGCTAGGTGGTCCATTAGCATTGCTGTTCCTTGATGTTGGTGCTGATGGCTGATGGCTGATGGCTGATGGCTGGCCTTGGAAATGAGGAACCCAAGTGTGTGCCCATTTCCTCAACACTCGCGTCATCCCTGTTGTGTGTCGTATGCGCATGCACTCAGTACATATTAGTAGCTGGCCAAAGTGCCGCAGGTAAGCTCGTTCCCTTGACGGCATTGGTGTCGGTGGCTGGTCTTTCATCGACAATCCGCCCACGCTGATCAACGCGCCCGTAGTTGCCTGCCCCTGGTCTTACTGTACTGCACCCGGTGGGCACGTTCCCTTGACGTTGATGTCGATTTCATGATCCACCGACATTGAATTATACATGCGCCCATCGTTGGCCCTGGCCTTATGCTGCATGCAGGTGGGCACGTTTCCTGCGCGCTACATGGAGGGCGGAGAGGACTGCTCGGGCGAGGGAGGACTGCTGGTTGGGGGCACCCTCCACTTCTCACCAGGGACGCTGTCCTGCCAGCTCATCGAGGGGGGCCCGGGCGCGGAGGATGCGGACCTGCTGCTGCTCGTCACCGCAAAGGTACATACCTATGCTTGTTATTGCCAGAATTATTATCAACTGAGTTAGTATGACTTTGTGCGTTATAACTGGACTGGAGCCTGGAGGGGTAGCACACGGTGCGTATTTAACGTGTTGATTCTCTGTTGCAGAGGTTCGATATTAATTAGATTCTGTTTACAAAAGTGAGTCGCAATAAATGCTGTTTGGACAAATTCTGACTGGATCGTTGCTTATGTATCAAGTCGCATATTTATAAAAATCTCCGCACAAACATAGTGCATGATAAGTGACTGTCCGCTTGGCTCTCTCTGCATCCAATAATCCTTAGTAATTTCTTCTCTATACTCAAAAGTGGTACACTGACAGAATACCTTTCTTAGTAAAGCAAGAGTGAGCAGCGGACGCCAGACCCAGATCTTAGTAAAGCCAGAGGAGTGAGCAGCGGACGCCAGACCCAGATGTTAAGTAAAGCGAGAGTGAGCAGTGGACGCCAGACCCAGATGTGAGATGGTGACAGGCGTCAGTTGTAGTAGGGGTTTAGACGTCGTCGTAGGATGTAATGTTTTTGTTGCAATACTAATTACTGTAGTTGCAGGATGTAATTAATTTGTTTTATCCTGTTCTAATTCAAGGTATTTCCTTATTTATTGCTTGCGCATGCCCTGCAGGTGGCACCGTTACCGCCTCCCCCGCTGTCCTACTTGCACCCGTCTCAGCATCTCACTCTTGCTTTGCCCACCCTCATGCCCCTACAAATTCCCAACCATCTGCAGGGCTCCCCGGCGTGCGACAGCGGACAGGTGGCGGCGCACGGCAAGAGCTGCTGGCGGGACCCGCTGACGGACCGCCCCATCGGCGCCAGCATCAATGTGTGCGCAGGCCACGCCAGCTGGCAGGCAGGGACAAGCGATGGGGCCACCAGGATCCAGGTACGACTTTTATACAGGGGTGGGCCTTGTCTTTAAGGTAGAAGATACAACATCATGCCCGTTTGCGCTTTTCTCTATGCACGGTGCCACCAGGATATAGGTACGGCTCATGGCTCTGTGGTGGGTTGTTGAGCACCCCTCGTCCCCGTTCTTTTTTAGAAACAACTTCCCCTCGCCCCTCGTCCCTCGTCACCGTTCTTTTTTAGAAACAACTTCCCCTCACCCCTCGCCCCTCGTCCCTGTTCTTTTTTAGAAACAACTTCCCCTCACCCCTCACCCCTCGTCCCTCGTCCCGGTTCTTTTTTAGAAACAACTTCCCCTCACCCCTCACCCCTCGTCCGCGTTCTTTTTTAGAAACAACGTCCCCTCACCCCTCACCCCTCGTCCCCGTTCTTTTTTAGAAACAACTTCCCCTCACCCCTCACCCCTCGTCCCGGTTCTTTTTTAGAAACAACTTCCCCTCACCCCTCACCCCTCGTCCCGGTTCTTTTTTAGAAACAACTTCCCCTCACCTCCCCATATTCTGGCCAAATGCATTCACCCTCCCATCCAAGGTCCCCCATTAGTACGACCGCACATTGATTAACCTGGGTTAATTCAATAATTAGTCGTGTGTCCCCCGTCTGTACATGGGGCGCCCCATGTTACAAAACGTCCATTTTCAGGTGGACAGCATGGCTTGTTGTTGCTGGAAGATGTGTTTACTATAATAAGTATAAGTTGATAACTGTAAGCTGTACCGCTGGCCTGATGTTGACCTGCGACACCAACTTGTTGCTAAAATATGTCAACTATAATAACTCAAGCTTTATAAAAAGTTGTCCCGCTGGCTTGGCCGGGGTTGACCCGCGACACCCACTCGTTGCAGGTGAACGTCATCCTGCAGGAGCTGATGCGGATCCTGGGCCTGTCTCCCAGCCTCTTCCCCTACTGGCGGAACACGACCGGTGGGTATTTGAAGTGTACCATTGTTATGTAATAATCCCCCACTGGCGGAACGCGACCGGTGGGTATTTGAAGTGTACCATTGTTATGTAATAATCCCCTACTGGCGGAACGCGACCGGTGGGTATTTGAAGTGTACCATTGTTATGTAATAATCCCCTACTGGCGTCTGGCGGAACTCGACCGGTGGGTATTTGAAATACACCATTGGCTATGCAATAATCCCCCACTGGCGGAAGGATCGGTGTATAACAATCTATAAGTAATTAATTTGTAAGTATATACCATGGCTATGTGCGGCGTCATGCTCAGTTTTCTCATGCACTGGTTCATGGTGCGTTTGACAACATGCGCCACATTTGCGTGCGGCGGAATGTGTCGATTGCATCTTGCATGTGTGTGTGGTGCAGGGGTGTGGGGGGGGGGGAGGCAAGGGGGCAGGTGCGGATTTCCAGGGGCCGTATGCTTGGGGATACCCTAATCGGTTTGGTTATGACGGGATCGATAGTAATAGCTCTGATGCACCATCCTTGCCCATGAATGCGGATTTTTATAGCTATGGCCCCCCCCCCCCGCCCCCCCATTCCATACCTCGTGCACGTGCAGGGGCTGCCCGTGTGGCCAGGGACCCTGTGGGCCAGCCCCCAGCTGCCACCCTGGAGCCCATCTCCCCAGCGGTGGCCAATGGGGCCCTGGGGAACGTGCTGTCGGCATCGCTGCGCCCTGGCAGCTCCCTGCCGGTCTACAAGCTGGTCACCCCGACGGTGCGTTGATGGGTGTTGGGCCTTGAACAGCTTAGACCCGGTGGACCTTTTCAGCTTTGCCTCCTCGGTGCGTAACGCGTTCTGCTCCGTTGCTCGGAAGCAGTCTAGAAGGACTGTCAGCCACACCCATGGTGACCCTCGCGTGGGCTGTCAATGCTTGTCTCTCTGTCTAGATTGCCACTCTACTCTTGCTGAATGATGCCGTTTAAGTGCGGTGTTATGCAAGCAGGGGGCAAATGTGGGCTGGGCTGGGCGGGGCGGATTGGTGGGTGGGCGAGCGGCGGGGGCGCGGGCGGGCGGGCGGGCGGGAGGGCGGGAGGGAGGAGGGAGGGAGGGAGGGAGGAGGGAGGGAGGGAGGGAGGGAGGGAGGGAGGGAGGGAGGGAGGGAGGGAGGGAGGGAGGGAGGGAGGGAGGGAGGGGAGAGGGAGGGAGGGGAGGGAGAGGGAGGGAGAGGGAGGGAGGAGGGAGGGAGGAGGAGGGAGGGAGGGAGGGAGGGAGGGAGGGAGGGAGGGAGGGAGGGAGGGAGGGAGGGAGGGAGGGAGGGAGGGAGGAGGAGGGAGGGAGGGAGGGAGGAGGGAGGGAGGGAGGGAGGGAGGGAGGAGGAGGGAGGGAGGGAGGGAGGGAGGGAGGGAGGGAGGGAGGAGGGAGGGAGGGAGGGAGGGAGGGAGGGAGGGAGGAAGGGGGGGAGGGGGGAGGGGGGAGGGGGGGGGGGAGGGGGGGAGGGGGGGGAGGGAGGGAGGGAGGGAGGGAGGAGGGAGGGAGGGAGGGAGGGAGGAGGGAGGGAGGGAGGAGGGAGGGAGGGAGGGAGGGAGGGAGGGAGGGAGGGAGGGAGGGAGGGAGGGAGGGAGGGAGGAGGGAGGGAGGGAGGGAGGGAGGAGGGAGGGAGGGAGGGAGGGAGGGAGGGAGGGAGGGAGGGAGGGAGGGAGGGAGGGAGGGAGGGAGGGAGGGAGGGAGGGGGGCGGGCGGGCGGGAGGAGGGAGGGAGGAGGGAGGGAGGGAGGGAGGGAGGGAGGGAGGGAGGGAGGGAGGGAGGGAGGGAGGGATGGACAGAGGGATGGCGGGAGGGCGGGAGGGCGGGAGGGCGGGAGGGCGGGAGGGCGGGAGGGCGGGAGGGCGGGAGGGCGGGAGGGCGGGCGGGAAGGCGTCGGGCGGGCGGGCGGGCAGGCAGCAGGCGGGCAGTCAGGTGGGCGGGCGGCAGGCAGGGCGTAGCAGGCGGTCAGGCAGGCAACAAGTTTCCTGCACAATGAGATCATGGGAAACCCATCCCATCAGGTCCTTGCCCCAGTGGGCTGCCCCATCATGGATTTATGGTTTTGCTTGCTGTCACTGCAACTGATGGCTAAGGCGCACCGGTCACTATATGCCACCATTCATTGTGTGTATTTACTATAACCAACGGCGCACCGGTCACTATGGATACCACTCCGGGTTGCAGGCGGTGGCGGCGGCGCGAGAGAACATGGGCTGCCCCACCCTGGACGGCGTTGAGATGGACACCCTGCCCCGCTACGAGGGGGACACCCAGGTGCCCGGCCACCTGGCATCCCGCCTCTACACGTCCGACGTGCTGGTGAGTCACGCCACTCATCGTTTGTTTCGTCATTAAATATTTACATCAAAGTCAGCGGAAAGGGCGTCCCTACATAGACGACACGCTGGTGAGTGTCTGTAAGGGTGCTTGGTGGATGAGATGGGTTCGATCGCAAGGAAGCAGAGCCAGTTCACGCTCTACCTGCTGGTGAGTGACACCACCTTTTGTGTATGTGCTGGTAAATCTTGCAGCCCTTGTTTATGTGCTGGTAAGTCTCGCAGCCTTTAGCTCACCTCCGACGCCCAACGCTGACCATGGACATGGAAGGAAACTAGAAATGAATAGGGCAATAAGCATTTCCTGGTTGGGTTGAAACCTTGAAACTCGACTCTCTGTTGAATGACTTCCCATTGAAACTCACTCTGTCCGCTCATGTGTTTGGCAAAGGATCAAGTGGCCTTACTCTATTGAGCGCACGCCACTCTTTCCCACATATGGATTTGCCTTTGATTTCATTGCATTTGCGATGCCATGTCATGTGCCTCTTCGCCTGCTTTGTGCCCTTGCAGGGGGCGGCGTTGTCTCCAGACCAAGTACTCTCACGCATCTCCCTTTCCTTGCTCGCTGACACCGGGTGGTGAGTGAAGGCTTGCTGCAAGGCTTGCACGTTGTAATAGGGAGGGAGGGTGTGAGGTATGTCCAGTCCTATCACGCACCTCCCTTTCCTGGCTCCCGGACACCAGGTGGTGAGTGAAGGCTTCCTGGCTACTTAGTACGGTACTCACCTGCAAACAGGTGGTTGCAAATGTGCTACATTGGTGGGCGAGACTCTCCCAATGGCAGGGCGTGAATGCATGAATGAATTCGTGGGCCAGTGTTCCTTGAGTTCCGGCATGAACTGGAAGTGGGCCAGTGTTCGTCGAATGACTTGGCGGGCCGGTGCTTCTTGAGTTCATACGATGCCTATTGAGTTCATACGATGCCTATTGAGTCCATACGGTGCCTATTGAGTTCATACGATGCCTATTGAGTTCATACGGTGCCTATTGAGTTCATACGATGCCTATTGAGTTCATACGATGCCTATTGAGTTCATACGATGCCTATTGAGTTCATACGATGCCTATTGAGTTCATACGAGGCCTATGGAGTTCAGACAAAGCCCATGTCCATGGCTGGGCTCCCTGGCTTGTTGCTTACTGGGCAGTTAGCAGATCCTTCAAGTCCCCTGTTTGTGCTGCTTATACCAGAGGCACATGGCAGTTACAACATATGGCCTTATCGCTGCTCCTAACCACCCTTCATGCCATCGTTTTCCTGCTAGCCTGCCTTGCCATGTTCTTGTGTCCGTTCCTGGGACCGCTAGCCCAATCTCAAACGATGCATACCTCATTCCCACGCAGATAATTTTTACTAAATGTTATGGCTCAAAGTATTCATCGCGTTGTGGGCGCTAACTCGCAGGCACGGAGTTAACTCAAACATCTAATTATACCGGCGTTTCCAATGCTTGCTTCAATATGTAACACATGGTACTGCGTGGGCACAACACTCGCAGGTACGAAGTAGACGCATCGGCGGCCCCCCCCTGCAGTTTGCGTGGCACGCGGGGTGTGACATCATCTCTGCGCGCTGCACCAGCCTGACCAACGGGTCATCCACACCCGCCATGCGCGATGCCTACTGCGCACCCAGTGAGGAGACGACCTTCGAGGGAAGCCCGGCTCCCAGGGTGTGTTCAGACTGCTTGACTGCCACCTACTGCCATAGTTAGCGGTCCCAAGTTTTTCAAGGAATCCTTATTTTGAGAAGCCAAGTTTATACTTGTGAAAAACCGGCCCACAGGGTAGGTTTGAATGGCATGGTTGCTATGGTTATTGCCAACAGCTATGGCATGCTAGGTACAGTGTCCCCCCCAGCTTTACGGACAAGCTCGTCTGCGAGGGTGAGCTGAATCCCTACTTGCCGTTGATTCGGAGCTTGCTATAGGTGCAGCTGCCAGCCCTAGACGTGTCCACATTGAACAGTAGACTGGTCCAAGGAAGCCTGGCTGTGAGGGATCGCGATGCCTTGCAGGCCAGGATTTTGTGATCACTGCGTTTAAGGCAGGGCGTGGGGCAGATCCCTTGGCAAGTCCTCAAAGCTCAGGATCTAGGCCCTGCGTTGGTGGGGGCAGGTAGGGATGTGGCCAGGAAGGATGGGGAGTTACCTGTGGCTGAGGATCTTGTGCTGGCAGTGGTACCAAGTCCCGTGAGCCTGTATAAGCCGTAGGGCGCTTTAGCAGTGCCTAGCATCGAGACCTGCGGTGCGAGTTGATGTACGAGTGGTGAGTGTGTGTGTAAAATACCCTGCGTTTTGCATTGTGTGGCTGGGGCCCTGCTGTGTAAGTGTCAGCCAGTGCCCTTGAGGGTGCGTATAACCCGCCATGTGTTGCATTGTCTGGCGTGATGCTGTGTGGGTAGGAGTCAGCCACAGATGGATAGATTGCGCTGCTGGCCATGCAAGTATCATCCTCATTATTATTATTAGTATGATTCTTCAACACGCAATCGTTCCCATGGTAGCATGGATGACTCCTTATTTGATGGAGTAGTCCTTATTTGATGAATGACTACTTACCTGATGGATGAATCCTCACTTGATGGATGACCCCATCACTTCTTGCCTTGGATTCCTTCTATCCTGTTACCCCCTTTGACAATATACCTCCACACCCCCATGCCCCCACACCCCCATGCCCCCACACCCCCATGCCCCCACACCCCCATGCCCCACACCCCCATGCCCCCACACCCCCATGCCCCCATACCCCCATGCCCCCACACCCCCATGCCCCCACACCCCCATGCCCCCCCCCCCCATACCCCCACACCCCCATGCCCCCACACCCCCATGCCTCCACACCCCCATACCCCCACACCCCCATGCCCCCATACCCCCATGCCCCCCTTCCTCCTACATCCCCCCACCCACCCATTCTCTTTTGGCAGGACTTGAAGTGCACGTTCAACAAGGCGGCGGTGGGCGTGTGCCGCAGCTGCCTACAGGCGCGGGCCATCAACAGCAGCAGCACCACCAGCAGCTGTGTGGCCGGGACGGGCTGCGGCATCGTCCAGGAGTGAGTGGTTGCCTCAAGTCCTGGCTATAAACTTCTCTTATCGAAATGTTCTATCAAGTGAGCTAGGGTCCAGGAGTGGGTGGCTGCCTCAAGTCCTGGTTCTTCTAATAAACTCTTGAACTGATCGCGCTGTTCTAATAAGTGAGCTAGGGTCTAGGAACAAGTGGCAACGTTGACACAATATGGCTCCTCTAGTACCCTCGTGAGATAGTGGCGTAGTTCTAATGAAGTGGGACCGTGAGTGGTCAAGGAGTGAGGGGCCGCCTTGACACATGGTTCTTCTGATAACCTCTCGACGTAACTGGGGTGCTCTACTAAGTGAGCTACGGTACAGGAGTTCTGTCCGCCTTGTCACCTGGTATCCAACAATCACCCATTTAATGTTGATACCATTTTCAAAATATTGGGACATCTTGCCGGCCTGGGTGTTCTGATGACAGGATCATGGGAGAGATGAGGTGGGGAGCGGTTGCCATTTGTTTTTGCCACGGTTGCCAGAAGTTCATGAGCCTGAAAAGCATTTACGTGGTGAGCGGTTGCCATTTCTTTGCCACAGATGCCAGAAGTTCATGAGCCTGAAAAGCATTTACGTGGTGAGCGGTTGCCATTTCTTTGCCACGGATGCCAGAAGTTCATGAGCCTGAAAAGTATTTACGTGGTGAGAGGGCCTTCCTTGGATCGGGATCCCCCACGCGGCACGACCCCGCGTCATGTTGCCTGGTGATGAGTTGGATGTGCTCGGCTGCATGCTTGCTGTTGTTCACACTGCGATGGGGATATCTGTCTTGATGGCATGGCCTCATCATCATGTTGCAGGGAGCCGAGCCTCCGGTGCAAGAACGGGTCGTTGGCGTTTTTGGGGAACGGAGATGCGTCGGAGCTGATCTACTGGGGACAGCGGTTCGGGCCAGGGTCCAGGTGAGCCGACGGTTTTCAAACAGGGGTTCAATGTTTACTGTCTAGTTTTCAAACAATATTCAATGTGCATAGTTTTCAAACAGGGGTTCAATGTGCACCCCCTCCCGCATGTTTAAGATTCTCATATTCGAGACCTTGATACCCTGGATCTTGGAATTTCCGGTCTAAGAACGCAGGGCCAGTTTTGGGCAAACAGCTGCGAAGTCCTGGTGAGTGGTACCCGGTATAGGTTTGTTCTCCGGTTTACCGCCTCAGGTTTAAGATCCTACGAGTCTCAACTTTAAGATTGTCAGCCCTGGATTCGCTTTAGTCTGCGCTGTCTCTATGGCTAGTAGCTGGGCCGGGGTCCGTGACGTTTTCTTTTTCCCCTCTCTGATGTGAACTTTACTTGGCTTTGGTTCTGCTGAGCCAGCTCCACTATGACTAGATGCTCTCTCAAGTAGCATTCTCTTTTCCTCCTATTATGGTTTATTCTCCCCCGGCCATCTTTCTACTGCAGCTGCTTTGGGGATGGGCTAGCTAGATGTTCTTGTTAACTTCATTCATCCCTCATTTTCTGATTTATCCCTCCTGGCCATCTTCGAACTGCAGCTGTTTTGAGGACGGCTCCGTTGATTGGGTCAAGGGCAAGCAGTCGCTTCCCTCCCAGGGGGCCGGTTGCTACCGCCGGCGGTGTGTGCGCTCGAACAGTGTTCTGGACAACCAGGGGCGGCCAACGTGGCAGCTGCAGGTGCGCGTGGGCGACAGCAGCCCCTGGCAGGTGTGCCCCACCGGCGCGCTGGCCAATGTGGCGACAGGTGGCGAGTTTTCGGTGGCCACCATCGGCCCGTGCCCCGACAACGAGCGCTTCTGCCTCTTCAACGCCTGCCCCGACGACTGCAACGGAAACGGTGAGCCTGGTAGGCTCTACTAAGTCTATTCTCTATCTAGCCAAGTCCACTCTCTATCAAGTCCATGCTCTATCAAGTCCATGCTCTATCAAGTCCACTCTCTATCAAGTCCACTCTCTGTCAAGTCCCTTCTCTATCAAGTCCATTCTCTATCAAGTCCATTCTCTATCAAGTCCATTCTCTATCTAGGCAAGTCAACTCTCTATCTAATCAGTGGATCTATCTAATCAGTGGATCTTTGTTTTCTTCTTGTGTTACAAGGGCAACTGTGAGCCCTCTGGTCCTATTTAATCAATTTTAGCCAATACCCCCTTCAATATGTCTCATTATGAAAGCAGCAGCGGCGAATCACAAGGCTCTATCTAATCATAGGCTTAGTTCAATACTAAATACTACTGAATGTCTAGGCATACAAATCTTCAGTACCACTTGTCATTCATTATATCAGCTCAAGCGCCAATGACCGGTGGTTGTTAACAAGCATGCGGCTGGCTCAAGTACGGGTGCGCCGGGCCTCCATGCACCATGCACAGTGTTCTGCTAAGGTGGGGGGGATTTGGACGGTCCAGACGAGGCTGGAAGCGGCCGAGGCGGGGGTGGTCCGGGGGGGCCTTTCCCCCCCGGACGCTGTTGAATTTTTTCTGGGCAAAATAAAATGGCAATAGGATTTTTATCATGGTTGTGATGCTTCCTTTAGCATTCTTACAAAACTGGTTCAGCGCCTCTTGTGACAAAACCCAGGCAAGAAGGGTAGCTGATGGCCCTAGGCATATAGGCCTCAGCCAAAAAGTACCAAACACGTTTATGCATTATGCATCCATTCGCAGCCAAGCTACCAAGCACCAACAAGACAAAATGAGGAAGATAACGGGCTATCTGACTGTGGAATGTGGGCAGGGCGGAGCTGTGCATACATTACGTAACATAGATATGGTTTAAAAACAAATAAAGTGGGGGTATACAGCATAGCAAGGCAACAGATTCTGCAAACTCATAACAAAGATGAGCAGTCTCCGTCAAAAACCTTTCCTTGAACCCCCTGAATCCATTCGTGAATGCTTTTTGAAGCCGCTCGTCCTAGCCGTTGACGCCCACTCGCCCAGCGCACTCCTACGGCCCCTGGCTCTTTCCTATAATGTCACCCCCTGCATTTTGCGTGTGTCCCTTTTTCCACCGACAACTAAGCATTCCTCCTTGCAAATACAGCGGGTCCATGCTGTTTTCGTCATCCGCAGCGCCGCAACCCCCGTTCCTCCTTATCAGAATCCAAAGCTACTTCTCGGACTGCCAGCAGGGGTGGAATTGACAGCTTTAACATCGCTTGAAACAGCCTCCTTTTCTGTCGCTGCATTAGCATGCTGGCAGAGAGTTGCTTTGACCAGCGGCAGCATCCAGTTAGCAAACTTGCAATCAGCCCGCTTTTCAGCAAGATCTGCATTCCCGGTTAAATTCTTGTGCGGCCTGGCATCCCCGGTCTTCCCCAGTTCTATAAGGTATACCTCCGCCCTCCGGTCGCTAAAAAGCTTCTGAAAATGCTTGCAGAAGCATGCACGTTCCAATATTTACCATCCGTTTTCTAGCACAATGTTAGCCCAGTATATCACCGTAATCAGACTTGCTTTAGCAGCGTCGCTGCCATTTTTCGCAGCCTTTTTTCGTGCACGGGCGAGAGCCGGCATGACATTGGCATGGCTGTCCCAGACTTCCAGTGCCTCCTGACAAAAACATTGCCAGTGTGCCTACGGACTGGCACCAAGAAGGAAAGTACCAAGCATTCGCCAATGCGCTACGGGACAAACGTAGGTATCAAGCGGCATCCCTCGGCGCAATCAGTGGCATCAGAGGAATCTTGCTTAGAATACGTACGTAGGACCCGGCGCCACGCCGCGCGGTGGCAGCCAGCGGCCCAGTTTGCTGCCTGCCGGCTGCGAAATTCGGCGTAATCAGTGGCGGCCCCCCCTGGACACCTACCGGACGTGTCCGGACGGCCGCACAGCCTCCGGACAAATGCGTCCGGACGGCCCGGCGGCCTATGGACATTCGGATTTGGACCGTTAGCAGAAACACTGTCCACATACCTGACTCCTTCACATCACTCTGTACTTAATCTATTAATGTGCTTGGTAAATCAAGCACGAGGAGAAAGATTCGAAGATTTGAAGAAGTACGCATTCAAAGTAGGGGTGTGCTGGGATCCCATGAACCACCCCTATGCACACACACTGTTTTAATTCTCCCTGCTCAGTGGCGTTGCCGTCGCCCCAACGCGACCTGCGTCTGTTACGAAGCCTCCACGGTCGCACTGTGCTCAATGATTTTATCTTTGATTGCGGATTTGGCCCTGCGTCACTCCTCTCTCTTATGGCCAGGCAATTGCCCCAATTAGACCAGACCATGTTGGTCCCCATGCCGTAGAGTGGCTTGCATGAGGGAAGACGGGAGTCCCTGCCCCTTTTTGTTGTGCAACAAGCAGGGATGGACAGCACGTACATGCGCTCCACGGCTCCCAACGGGACTGCGTGACTCATTAGTCAACATTGTGACCTTATCCTTGGCTTACCGTATCCGCGATCGTGGGCAGCCAGGCATGTGGCCCAAGGTGGACTGCCCACGCTCACCTCCCCACAAGCTGCCTAGTCTTCTTTATGAAACATCGTGCATCTGCCTCTCTCTCGTCCTCTGTTGGCCAGGCGAGTGCTTCAACGAGACGTGCTACTGCCTCCCCGGTTTTGCTGGCCCAAGTTGCAGCCAGGTATGCCTCACGGCTAGGCCTTGGACACTGTGCAGATTTGTGCTTTGAGGACCTGGAAAGCTTTTCATGCAGGCATGGATAATGTAAGCCCCGTCCTGGGATAAAGGATTGGGTGCTGGCCTCCTTGTCAATAAGTCAAGATATTTACATAGCTGTCCCGAGCTAGGGCTGAGAGGCCTCAACTGTTGCCAAATATAAGAGTCATGGGTTGCAGGGGTATGCGAGTATGCTTACAAAGACCGTAGGCGACCCCTTGGGTTTATCTGTGTCCGTTTGGCAGTAATCATAGCACCGTGGTACTGCTGTTCGATGAGGATCAAAGAGGCTTTCTCTCTTCATCAACCCCACCATGTCAAACTCTTCATCATGTCTGTCATAGCCAATGGATGAAGCCTCGATTGGAAAGGTAGGCTGCCTTGCGAAGCCGTAGTAGCCTAATTCAACTTGTTGTTGTGCTTGGCTTTATGAGCAGGAATCAGAAGGTGTGATGAACATAGTAAAATTTTCGTTTGCATCATACTTACTGAAAATCCATCACGTCACATTCATTCAATGGCCACAGGCAAGGAGGCCCCTGCCCATTCCGATAACTGCCCATTCCGATCACTGCCCATTTTTAAATCAAGTCCATAGTGTCCACTTTGCCTGATGCCACATGGTTTGAACATTTAAGCCAAGAACCTCTGGTTGTTACACTGGGCCATCGAAGCAACCACGGCTGACAGTTTGGGATGTCCCCATTTTCAGCGTGCAACCCACTATTTTGACAAATGAAAAGTGGTAATGCTCGCTAGATAGGGCTAGCAGGGAGACGACACAAAAGTAGTAGAGGCAGCATACCGCCAATGTCGTATTCCTTATTACCAGCATCCCTCCTTGGATGATTCGTTTGATTTCGTCTGTGCATCTATCTAGTGACCTTCCCCCGTGCACAATTCAGCATGGCTATCAGCCTACCATTCTTTATCTGGTGTGCACAATTCTTCCCTCTCTCCTCACTCTAAGGCATCCCAAACGATTGCCCAACTTGGGCGAGCACAACTTAACCGTCTTTCATCTCTCCACACAACACTCTTCTTGCTTGCCGGTGCTCCTGACCCTTCGCCTCATGGTCCCCCATGCCATCCATGGGGTTTTCTCGGTGCATGCTTTCTATAGCGGTTGGCACGTGTGGCATGCGTCTATTATCGTGTGGAATACGTGTGCCTCTTACAGTGGTCGGCCGACCGTGTGTTGATGTCACGCCTCCTCTGACCCTCTCGCTTGCACCGCCCTCTGGCCCCTATCGACCCACTGTGCAGCGGTTGTGCACCCCCGCCAGCTGTCGCGCCGGGTACGCGTGCAGCCCTGACACGGGCGCTTGCGAGCGTGTGCCTGATGACGGCGGCGGCGGCGGATTGACCTCCTTGCCGACATCCTCCGGCACCGCGTGCCTGACCATCTGGAGCATGGTGGGGATGTCGGCGCCCACCTCCCGCGCACTGTTCCTGGAGTCTGGCCAGTGGACGCAGTTTTTGGTGGGTACCTGCCTCTCAAGTTAGGCAGAATTACCCCCTCTTGGGAAACGGGCCGCCCTCATGAAGCCTTGTCAAGTGTGGTACAGTGTGCGTTGCCAGCATCTGCACTCGCGCGGGGGCTGGCCAGTGGACACGTTTTCTGATGGTTGCTTCGATGCGCCGCTAGTGTCGCGGTTGCGTGTGTGTGTGTGTTGCTGGCATATGCACCCACGGCAGTTGCTCCGATGGTGGGGGCAGGGGGCACGCTCCGGTGGGGGGGCCAGGGGTCAGGGCTTCCGAAGCTGGCGGGTTCTCACGGGTGGAAACGTTTCAGGAGGCCGACTGCTAAGCGCTGTCACCTGCCCTGTTCAAGCACCACTTGCAATCTGGCAGGCGTCTGCCATCGCACAAGGCTTACTTTCCTGTGATGAGGGGAGGGGGATGAGTTGATAAGCATGTACCCGCCCTACACGAATGCTCGTTGTGTGTGCGCGCCCAGGAGCTGTTCCGCAGCACATTGTTCATGCTCTAATCGAGACACTTACCCACGCAATACTACTGTATGCATTGTTCTATATTAACTACCCACGCAATACTACTGTATGCATTGTTCTATATTAACTACCGTCACTGCGCAGGAGCTGTTCCGCGGCGCGTTGCGGGGCGCCGCGCTGGGCGTGGGCAGCGCGCGCGTGTCGGACGCCAGCGTGGCGGTCCACCACGTGCGCTCCAGCACGCGCGCCGCCGAGGTCAGCACGCTCACCCAGATGTGCATCCAGGGGCAGACCAGCGCGGCGCTCGAGCGCGCGGCCACGGAGTTCCAGACAAGGATCAGGTGAGAGGGGGGGGAGAGTGTGGTTAAATATAGCGCGCTGCTATAATGCCGTTTAGTGTTGTAGAGCAGAGCAGACAAGTGAGTTCCAGACAAGGATCAGGTGAGGGGGGGTGACGTTTTATACGACTGAACAAGGATCATCTGAGGGGGAAATTGGGGTGGGGGAAGGGGGAGGGAGAGCTGTGGCTAGATCGGCGGTGGCAAAAAACTTGTAGCTACTGGCATCTACCGGCGCGCAGGGCAACCCCTGTTCTGGCCTTTATAGGCTTGTTTCAATTAGATAGGCCATGGGTGGTTGTCGGTTATTAAGCCTTGAGGGACTTTTGACTGCCAGAGGCATTTCCGGACCGGGGTCCCTGATGCAGTTACAAAAAGCCGCCCCCTGCCCTGCATGCGTCTGGTTAAGGAGTTGTAGACCATCCAGCAGCACCGCTGAGTGGTGGTACCACATCATTGAACCGTTGGCTGACTGGATTTGTTGACGGACACTTACTAGGAATAACAGCTGGCAGAATTTGTTGACGGACACTTTCTAGGAATAAGAGCTGGCTGGATTTGTTGACGGACACTTACTAGGAATAACAGCTGGCTGAATTTGTTGACGGACACTTACTAGGAATAACAGCTGGCTGGATTTGTTGACGGACACTTACTAGGAATAACAGCTGGCTGCATTTGTTGACGGACACTTACTAGGAATAACAGCTGGCTGCATTTGTTGACGGGCACTTACTAATGGGAATAAGATCTAGGCGGGAAGTAAGCCTTGATGGGATCAGACCTAATAAAGACTCTGCTGCAACTAGGGATAAGAGCTACGCGGCAAGTAATTGATGAGCTTTTGCTCCGGTTATAGTTAAATGCAATACGGGCCCAAGGGGACCAACCTGCCATAGGCAGCGTAGCTAGCTCTAGCGCCCGCCACCTGGGTTACTGCACCTCAATTGTGGCGCAGAAACGTTGTGCCGACTAGCAGCTCTTGCATCCGTCGCCTAGCTGAGTTTTAACTCACACGGGTCCGGCGTATGCCGTCAAGCGTCAAAAGTTTGTAGTGACCGAACCACCAAGGTGCACGCACCTACAGGCGCGGCGTGCCTGTCGGCACTGTGACAAGCGCATGTGCTTAGAGTGTGCCGGGGACTAGGTAGCAAGTCTCTTTGCAGCTCCCACCCACCCACCCTCGCTGCTGCAGGGGAAAGTTCAAGTTCTAGCATGGACAAGTGCTGGGCCTAGCATGGTGACAAAGCCAACTTGATGATGACTTGTACACTGAGTTGGATGACCAGTTGGCTTAGGCTCCACTGTACATAAAGCCTGGCCACACAAATATTGTAATAAGCAAATATCGCAAGGGCTATCCGGGTTACGCCGGGCGGGTAATTTAGTTTCGACACACTGAATTACCATATGTCTGGCGTCCGCACCAGATGAAGCCCATAGAAAGCCGCACCAAAAAAAAAACTAGAGAAACACCCACAACACCACACACAACAAAAAACCAAAAAGCAACCCAAAACACCGGGTTGGCGGGCCTCTACGCTCAAATAATAGGAGAAAGCCGCTATGGGCCTGCTTGCCCGGGGCTAACATATCAGTCGGAGGAACCCCTGGGGCGCGTTCCCGGGACCAAGACTAAAAAAGCCCGAACGTCCAAAGATCGAGTAGTGTCTTCCAAAGTTTTACTTCCACGCCGTTGCTTCGCTGTGGCCCTAAAGCAAACCGCTTGTGCCGCCTCTGAAGAGGAAGCTATAAGTGCGAGATAAGTAGAAACTCACATCCCAATCGTAAATGATGAACAAATAATAGGAGGAATCAAGGTTCCTTACATTGGTCCTCAACATGAACGCAGTACCATAGAATAGTTTATCACATCACTTATCGATTAAATAGCCCGTCTAACATATAGAGATGGCGGTAGAAGCTGCGCCATGGAAATTACACTTGACCAGCGTCACCTCAAACCTCTCCGCTAGCCAAAGGTAATAAACCACGGATAAATTTAATATAATAGCTGCATGACCAGTCCAGGCGCAACCAAATAACCCCATTCACTTCTCTATTCTTCCACCTATATTTTATTGATAAACCCTTACCATCCTTCACCTTTCTGCATGCCCCACCCATGCCCTAACCACCAGCCCACACCACACCACCAAAAGCAACAACAAAAACAAAGGTCACATCACAGATCAAGTTAGCCATAAATTCACGCTTGGAAAAAAAACGCCAGTATGTCAAAAGTAAATGTCGACATTCTTAAACTTATTTCGCGAGCAACACATGACCCAACCAACATGCCAAATAATGTCACCCAAAACGGTCTATGTATTTGACAACATCGGAATTCTCGGCTTTGGTATCCGCTATCAAACGTCGACCGCACCCCAAAGCGCCGCGCTCTTTCACGCACCTGGATGCCACGCATCCTTGATGGCCTCAATCAACAGATGAACCTATCCAAAAATAAAACAACACTATAAACCACCACACAAACCAAAATATCCGCCAAAACCACATCAACTGACGTACCTGCGCTCTTGGACACGAAACCAAACGCACAACATCACCACCTCCTACATACCTTGCACCATCGCAGCTCGCATGCCACCCCACAACCTGCCCAGAGACACCGCCCGGCGACGGCCATCCCTTCGATAGGCCAACCCCCCTTGCCACGGCAGTCGCGCCGTGAACGAATCCAGTTGACGGGCACCTCCCTACGTCGTTGGTAAACACAGATAGAACGTCCCTCTACATCGGCGGCGCCTGGTTCCTCTGAAGCACGCACCGCAACAAGACCCGCCAGACCCCCCTGGAACACCCAGGCGACAAAGGAGGACCACTGTGTGCCGATCCATCCCCGCGAGCAAGCAATTGCGCCCCAGATAACTGCAACGCATCGCCGACTGCTCCCGGCGATCAAAGGCAACTTGTCCATCGGAGAGAGCCAGATGTTGTGGTGCTCCGGTGTCGCTTAGTATCGAGTCTTACTGACACACTAGTGTACTAATATTGTTATACCTAGTAGTATATATAGTTGGAGTAGTAATACACCCCGCACCCTACAAAATCTACATCAGTATACTAAAAAATAAAAAAAACATCACATCAAAACTGAAATTTACATACCAACAACCTCACAAGTACATACACCTGTACAGCGATAGCAACTCATACATAGCCAATTCCTGCGCCAGTACTACCCCAACATGACTACTACGAACACCACAGCTCAGCACTGCGAACCATCAA
>RPFO01000174.1:0-55000 GCA_009746045.1 Mesostigma viride | reverse complement strand
AGGGAGGGAGGGAGGGGGAGGGAGGGAGGGAGGAGGGAGGGAGGGAGGGAGGAGGGAGGGAGGAGGGAGAGGGAGAGGGAGAGGGAGAGAGGAGAGGGAGGAGAGGAGAGGGAGAGGGAGAGGGAGAGGGAGAGGGAGAGAGGGAGAGGGAGAGGAGAGGGAGAGGGAGAGGGAGAGGGAGAGGGAGAGGGAGAGGGAGAGGAGAGGGAGAGGGAGAGGGAGAGGGAGGGGAGGAGAGGGAGAGGGAGAGAGGAGAGGGAGAGGGAGAGGGAGAGGGAGAGGGAGAGGGAGAGGAGAGGGAGAGGGAGAGGGAGAGGAGAGGGAGAGGGAGAGGGAGAGGAGAGAGGAGAGGGAGAGGGAGGGAGAGGGAGAGGGAGAGGGAGAGGGAGAGGGAGAGGGAGAGGGAGAGGGAGAGGGAGAGGGAGAGGGAGAGGGAGAGGAGAGGGAGAGGGAGAGGGAGAGGGAGAGGAGAGGGAGAGGGAGAGGGAGAGGGAGAGGGAGAGGGAGAGGGAGAGGAGAGGAGAGGGAGAGGGAGAGGGAGAGGGAGAGGGAGAGGGAGAGGGAGGGTTTAGCCACATCGTGTTTTGTTCTTGGATTGATGACGCACCGCACGCAACGCTCGTGACCTGCACCCGCAGGCGAAAAAGAACGAACCACAATGATAGCATGGTTGTGAGTGACAATTGACGACATCACGCTACAAGGAGCATGACGCAAAAGGGATTAAAAATCGGCATGAAAAACCTGGTGAAAAATAAGAGGGAGAGGGGGGGAGAGGGAGAGGGAGAGAGAGTCGTCGTTCAGGAAGCCGGCATGACGCAAAATGGGATGAATACTCAACATGACAGGTGAAAAAACATGAGAAAAACAACGTACATAAAATCCCGCAACTCACTCTTGTTGTTGCTGATGCTGCTGTCGTTGTTCTTGTTGTCAGGCCCGTTGTTCTTGATTTCCAAAGAAGAAAGCCGTGAAGCTGCTCGTACGCAACGACCGTGACCTGCACCCGCAGGCGAAAAAGAACGAACCACAATGATAGTATTGTTGTGAGTGACAATTGACGACATCACGCTACAAAGAGCATGACGCAAAAGGGATTTAAAATCGGCATGAAAAACCTGGTGAAAAATAAGAGGGAGAGGGGGGGAGAGGGAGAGGGAGAGAGAGTCGTCGTTCAGGAAGCCGTCATGACGCAAAATGGGATGAATACTCAACATGCCAGGTGAAAAAAAATTAGGAAAACCACGTACGTAAAATCCCGCAACTCACTCTTGTTGTTGCTGATGCTGCTGTCGTTGTTGTTGTTGTCAGGCCCGTTGTTCTTGATTTCCAAAGAAGAAAGCCGTGAAGCTGCTCGTACGCATTATGGGGGCTGCACCCGCAGGCGAAAAAGAACGTGGACCACAGTCGGTCACTGGACGTGCGGTGGCGGGCGTGGTGGGCGCATCCGGCGGTGCGCGCCTGCAAAACACCGCATCAATTACCTGGGCGGGCAGGGTGCGCACCTTCCAAAGTCCCTGGTGTGTGTCAGTGCAGCGTCGACATGGCATGCGTGGAGGATATTTGCGTACGTACGACGAATCATGTGAAACGACTGGTCCAACCTGAAAAATTTTAAATTTTTTCCGTGTCCAGTAACGGTCCTAGGTTGCACCCGCGGGCCGTTCCGACAGCTGTACAGAAAAGATCACAAAGATACGCCGCGCAACGACGCCTGTGCCCGGCAAATCATTTGTGAGCCCGGAACTGAACAGTCACTGCAAATGTCGAGTATTTATTGCTCCAACCCCACAAAAAAGCGTTCCGGACCTGTTCGAAGCGAAGAGCACTGACAGGGATCGGACCCGAGCCAGATTTGTGTGCGGACCATGATGGCTGGCCTCCCTCACTCCGCAACCTCACTCTGGACGCAGGTTCGAATCCTGTCAGTGCTATTCGCTTCGAACAGTTCCGGAACGCTTTTTTTGGGGGGTGGAGCAATAGATTTTCGACGTTTGTAGTGACTGTTCAGTTCCCGACTCACATTTGCCGGGCACTGGCGTCATTCCGCGGCGTATCTTTCTGATCTATTCTGTACAGCTGCCGGAACGGCCCGCGGGTGCAACCTAGGACCGTTACTGGACACGGCAAAAATTCAAAATTTTTCAGGTTGGACCAGTCGTTTCAGATGATTCGTCGTACGTACGCAAATATCCTCCACGCATGCCATGTCGACGCTGCACTGACACACACCAGGGACTTTGGAAGGTGCCGTAAGAATTGTCTTGCGAAATGAAAGCTTAGCCGTATGCACTGTTCTGAAAAATCTGATTTGTAAAAATGGAGAAAAAAAAAAAAAGGGAAAAAAACAAAAAAAAAAGAACCCTGAAAACTGACATGCCGCGAAAAGGATTCGACACGGCGACTGCCGGTCTCATCCAGGTATTGGAGTAGGGTGTAGATCCCCACCGGGGGTGTAGATCCCCCTGCTATTCGCTCGAACAGTTCTGGATGTACCATTCTACATGCTATTGTACAATATATAGTGGTAACGGAGAAAAAAAAATGAAGAGACGACAAAAATGCCTTTGCACCAATAGGAGTCGACACTGCGTGTTCAGACTCCAAGTACTCGGGCACCCACACCTGCCGGGGGAGTACATTGTAATGCTATTCACTAGAACAGTTCCGGATGTAGCGTTAGTGATGATGTTGTACAATATATTCCAATCACGTTTGTCAGAGTGTGCGTTTTTCCGACATGTAGGGCAGGTTGTACAACATTCTGTGCGCCAACCATGTGTACTACATGTATCGATTAGTATCACTACATGTATATTCCGTCATGATCGCAGGATTAGTAACTACTGGGCTACATGTTAGTGTACCCTTACTAGGCTACTATGTAGAACCTTCAGAACCTGATTCTACCTTCCAAAATTCTAATTATGCGCCATGGATCAGTTCTGAAATGTAGAACGAGCCTACGTGGAGGGCATGACATCAGTCCAGCTGGCACCGCCGCGCACCATGACCGAGGGAACACGCCGTCACGTGCATGTAATGCAATGTTTGGAGACGACGGGCATGCATGCATGGTTAATTTTTGGCGGCGAATATTTTCCGCGCCAAAAAAATTCCGCGGTACCCTCCGTACCGTGAAAAGTGGGTGCACGGTGCGCGCACCCCTTGCGGAAGTGGCCATGGCGACTGCTTTTAGACGAAACGTGACAAATCTGGCTCGCGGAAAGCAGAAAAAATGCTCGATTCTTGGAGAAAATTAGTTACTGATTCTAATTTATGGTGGGATAGTTGCGATCTATAATGTCGCGGGCTCTTTTTCTTTACCATCGGCAGGGGGGTCCGGCCTGAATTTCTGTCGGGATGAATAAAGTATAATGGATGCCTGCAGGTGTGATTGTCGATTGTTGCCAGTTTTGATGGTCCTAATGGAAGCTAGTTTAATGATGTTTCTAAAGCCGTAAAAATTCCCGCTGCTATCTTTACCTTTCCCGTCATTTTGCGGTAAGATAACATTAGGCCTGCGCCATGCGCGCCCGACCTCTCCATGAAAGGGTGGCCTTTCTTGTGCGCCTGGGCACGAATAAATGCCCGTTATGGTACGTTCTTGTATTAAACGTCCTAAGATAGCGCTTTCCTGCTTTCTTACCTCGTTGAGCGTAAGCTTTTTGCCTTCTTTCCGGCCAGATGCAGCCATGAAGTTGCGGGTCCTGGCGCTGCATCGCTGGATTCCTGGATGTTTTTAAGCAAGTTCGTCTGTGACGTGGCTGGCTTGCTGCAGCGCGTGGCCCACAACCTGTCGGGAAGGTGTAATGCTTTTATTTCCATGCTTCTCTGAAATTTCTTTTGCTTTATAGACAGTTGTGTTCGAGGAAATTCACGCGGTCTTCCTAAGCAGCGGCATCATTTTCCCCAGACACTGACGAGCTGGCACCTGTCTCCTAAAGAGAGCGGCTCGTGCTTGTTAGAAAGGAGGCAGTGTGCATTTTGCGGGACACAATGCTTTGGTGGCACATGCGTCAGGTAGGCTGTTCCAATGGTCTCTTCACCTTTCCCACTGAGTAAATGTTAGCATTTGTCATGCTAACCAGAGCAGCTAGCCACAGGTTGGCTGGATAAAAAGTCAGCTTATTTTCTCTTTATATACTGCGTGTGTGGTCCTCCACGTGTCCGGCTTGTTGGGCATTTTGGAAGAGGGTTTATAATGTGTTGTTGGGTGGAACAACTTGGTTGTTGGCACAAAATCACACATTATTAGCCTGAGATAGGCATGACATATGCTGCTCAGGCGTGTCGTCCTACCAGCCTTGTTGTTAAGGGTAGACTCACAAGGCTGGCTGTGCCGATGGAGGGGTGGGGCGTGCTAGCCCCCCCCCACACCCACGCATGCATGCTAGCCCACCCCCACACCCACGCATGCATGCTAGCCCCGGCCCCGGCCCCCCCACACCCACGCATGCATGCCAGCCCACCCCCACACCCACGCGTGCATGCCAGCCCACCCCTAGCTTGAGCGTGCTTGTAAAGTTTTTGCATGGTTTATTAAAATGAGTGGAATATGTATTTATTGCATAATGTTAATTTTATCATGAATGAAAATGGTCAACATTGCCGAAGTGCCCCTAAATTGCTCAATATTGTGTGCTCAAGAATTCAATGAGGATTGTCATCATGGAAACCCGCACAAATTCACGATTCCGGGCATGCATGTGAAAGTATCAAGAACAATTTTCAATTAAGAATGGTATCTCATTGTTCCATGAATCAATATGACTCCATGTACGTAGACAAGCCATGATGACCCCATGGGAGCCTAAATCCTCATCATTAAATACATAAATGCCACCCATGTACGTAGACGGGCCATGATGACACCAATGGAGCCTGAATCCTCATCATTAATTACATAAATGCCAACCATGTACATACACGGGCAATGATGACACCATGGGAGCCTGAATCCTCATTATTAAATACATAAATGCCAACCATGTACGTAGGCCAGCCATGATGACACTATGGGAGCCTGAATCCTCATCATTAATTTCATACATGCCAACAACACGTAGACGGGCCATAATGACACCACGGGAGCCTGAATCCTCATCATTTATTTTATGAGACATCCATGTACGTAGGCCAGCCATGATGACACCATGGGAGCCTGAATCCTCATCATTTTTTTTCTGAGACATCCATGTACGTAGGCCAGCCATGATGACACCATGGGAGCCTGAATCCTCATCATTAAATACATACATGCCATCCATGTACGTAGACAGGCCATGATGACACCATGGGAGCCTGAATCCTCATCATTAATTACATAAATGCCAACCATGTACGTAGACGGGCCATGATGACACCATGGGAGCCTGAATCCTCATCATTTTTTTTATGAGACATCCATGTACGTAGGCCAGCCATGATGACACCATGGGAGCCTGAATCCTCGTCATTTTTTTTTCTTTGACATCCATGTACGTAGACGGGCCATGATGACACCATGGGAGCCTGAATCCTCATCATTAATTACATACATGCCAACAATGTAGGTAGACAAGCCATGATGACACCAT
Source organism: Mesostigma viride (assembly GCA_009746045.1). Taxonomy (NCBI): domain Eukaryota; kingdom Viridiplantae; phylum Streptophyta; class Mesostigmatophyceae; order Mesostigmatales; family Mesostigmataceae; genus Mesostigma; species Mesostigma viride. Next base: position 49,421 of record RPFO01000174.1, on the reverse strand, counting down.
GGGAGCCTGAATCCTCATCATTTTTTTAATGAGACATCCATGTACATACGTAGGCCAGCCATGATGACACCATGGGAGCCTGAATCCTCATCATTTTTTTTTCTTTGACATCCATGTACGTAGGCCAGCCATGATGACACCATGGGAGCCTGAATCCTCCTCATTAATTACATAAATGCCAACCAGGTACGTAGACAAGCCATGATGACCCCATGGGAGCCTAAATCCTCATCATTAAATACATAAATGCCACCCATGTACGTAGACGGGCCATGATGACACCAATGGAGCCTGAATCCTCATCATTAATTACATAAATGCCAACCATGTACATACACGGGCAATGATGACACCATGGGAGCCTGAATCCTCATCATTAAATACATAAATGCCAACCATGTACGTAGGCCAGCCATGATGACACTATGGGAGCCTGAATCCTCATCATTAATTTCATACATGCCAACAACACGTAGACGGGCCATAATGACACCACGGGAGCCTGAATCCTCATCATTTATTTTATGAGACATCCATGTACGTAGGCCAGCCATGATGACACCATGGGAGCCTGAATCCTCATCATTTTTTTCTGAGACATCCATGTACGTAGGCCAGCCATGATGACACCATGGGAGCCTGAATCCTCATCATTAAATACATACATGCCATCCATGTACGTAGACAGGCCATGATGACACCATGGGAGCCTGAATCCTCATCATTAATTACATAAATGCCAACCATGTACGTAGACGGGCCATGATGACACCATGGGAGCCTGAATCCTCATCATTAATTACATACATGCCAACAATGTAGGTAGACAAGCCATGATGACACCATGGGAGCCTGAATCCTCATCATTTTTTTAATGAGACATCCATGTACATACGTAGGCCAGCCATGATGACACCATGGGAGCCTGAATCCTCATCATTTTTTTTTCTTTGACATCCATGTACGTAGGCCAGCCATGATGACACCATGGGAGCCTGAATCCTCCTCATTAATTACATAAATGCCAACCAGGTACGTAGACAAGCCATGATGACCCCATGGGAGCCTGAATCCTCATCATTAATTACATAAATGCCATCCATGTACGTAGACGGGCCATGATGACACCATGGGAGCCTGAATCCTCATCATTAATTACATAAATGCCATCCATGTACGTAGACGGGCCATGATGACACCATGGGAGCCTGAATCCTCATCATTAATTACATAAATGCCATTCATGTACGTAGACGGGCCATGATGACACCATGGGAGCCTGAATCCTCATCATTAAAAAAGTACATGCCATCCATGTACGTAGGCCAGCCATGATGACACCATGGGAGCCTAAATCCTCCTCATGAATTACATAAATGCCAACCATGTACGTAGACAAGCCATGATGACACCATGGGAGCCTGAATCCTCATCATTAATTACATAAATGCCATCCATGTACGTACACAGGCGATGATGACACCATGGGAGCCTGAATCCTCATCATTTACTATTCCTTGACATCCATGTACGTAGACGGGCCATGATGACACCATGGGAGCCTGAATCCTCCTCATTAATTACATAAATGCCAACCAGGTACGTAGACAAGCCATGATGACCCCATGGGAGCCTGAATCCTCATCATTAATTACATAAATGCCATCCATGTACGTAGACGGGCCATGATGACACCATGGGAGCCTGAATCCTCATCATTAATTACATAAATGCCATTCATGTACGTAGACGGGCCATGATGACACCATGGGAGCCTGAATCCTCATCATTAAAAAAGTACATGCCATCCATGTACGTAGGCCAGCCATGATGACACCATGGGAGCCTAAATCCTCCTCATGAATTACATAAATGCCAACCATGTACGTAGGCCAGCCATGGAGACACCATGGGAGCCTGAATCCTCCTCATAAATTACAAAATGCCAACCATGTACGTAGACAAGCCATGATGACACCATGGGAGCCTGAATCCTCATCATTAATTACATGGATGGCATTTATGTATTTAATGATGAGGATTCAGGCTCCCATGGTGTCATCATGGCTTGTCTACCTACATGGTTGGCATTTATGTAACCTGAATCCTCTCATTAAAAAAATGAAGAGGATTCAGGCTCCATTGGTGTCATCATGGCTGGCCTACGTACATGGATGTCAAGGAATAGTAAATGATGAGGATTCAGGCTCCCATGGTGTCATCATGGCTTGTCTACGTACATGGTTGGCATTTATGTAATTAATGAGGAGGATTCAGGCTCCCATGGTGTCTCCATGGCTGGCCTACGTACATGGATGGCATTTATGTATTTAATGATGAGGATTCAGGCTCCCATGGTGTCATCATGGCCCGTCTACGTACATGGATGGCATTTATGTAACCTGAATCCTCTCATTAAGAAAATGAAGAGGATTCAGGCTCCCATGGTGTCTCCATGGCCCGTCTACGTACATGAATGGCAAGTATGTAATTAATGATGAGGATTCAGGCTCCCATGGTGTCATCATGGCCCGTCTACGTACATGGATGGCATTTATGTAATTAATGATGAGGATTCAGGCTCCCATGGTGTCATCATGGCCCGTCTACGTACATGGATGTCAAGGAATAGTAAATGATGAGGATTCAGGCTCCCATGGTGTCTCCATGGCCCGTCTACGTACATGAATGGCAAGTATGTAATTAATGATGAGGATTCAGGCTCCCATGGTGTCATCATGGCCCGTCTACGTACATGGATGTCAAAGAAAAAAAAATGATGAGGATTCAGGCTCCCATGGTGTCATCATGGCTGGCCTACGTACATGGATGTCTCATAAAAAAAATGATGAGGATTCAGGCTCCCATGGTGTCATCATGGCCCGTCTACGTACATGGTTGGCATTTTTGTAATTAATGATGAGGATTCAGGCTCCCATGGTGTCATCATGGCTGGCCTACGTACATGGATGTTTCATAAAAAAAATGATGAGGATTCAGGCTCCCATGGTGTCATCATGGCCCGTCTACGTACATGGTTGGCATTTATGTAATTAATGAAGAGGATTCAGGCTCCCATGGTGTCATCATGGCCCGTCTACGTACATGGATGTTTCATAAAAAAAATGATGAGGATTCAGGCTCCCATGGTGTCATCATGGCTGGCCTACGTACATGGATGTCTCATAAAAAAAATGATGAGGATTCAGGCTCCCATGGTGTCATCATGGCCCGTCTACGTACATGGTTGGCATTTTTGTAATTAATGATGAGGATTCAGGCTCCCATGGTGTCATCATGGCTGGCCTACGTACATGGATGTTTCATAAAAAAAATGATGAGGATTCAGGCTCCCATGGTGTCATCATGGCCCGTCTACGTACATGGTTGGCATTTATGTAATTAATGAAGAGGATTCAGGCTCCCATGGTGTCATCATGGCCCGTCTACGTACATGGATGTCAAGGAATAGTAAATGATGAGGATTCAGGCTCCCATGGTGTCATCATGGCTTGTCTACGTACATGGTTGGCATTTATGTAATTAACGAGGAGGATTCAGGCTCCATTGGTGTCATCATGGCTGGCCTACGTACATGGATGTCAAGGAATAGTAAATGATGAGGATTCAGGCTCCCATGGTGTCATCATGGCTTGTCTACGTACATGGTTGGCATTTATGTAATTAATGAGGAGGATTCAGGCTCCCATGGTGTCTCCATGGCTGGCCTACGTACATGGATGGCATTTATGTATTTAATGATGAGGATTCAGGCTCCCATGGTGTCATCATGGCTTGTCTACCTACATGGTTGGCATTTATGTAACCTGAATCCTCTCATTAAAAAAATGAAGAGGATTCAGGCTCCCATGGTGTCTCCATGGCTGGCCTACGTACATGGATGTCAAGGAATAGTAAATGATGAGGATTCAGGCTCCCATGGTGTCATCATGGCCCGTGTACGTACATGGATGGCATGTATGTAATTAATGAGGAGGATTCAGGCTCCCATGGTGTCATCATGGCCTGTCTACGTACATGGATGTCAAAGAAAAAGAAATGATGAGGATTCAGGCTCCCATGGTGTCATCATGGCTGGCCTACGTACATGGATGTCTCATAAAATAAATGATGAGGATTCAGGCTCCCATGGTGTCATCATGGCTTGTCTACCTACATTGTTGGCATGTATGTAATTAATGATGAGGATTCAGGCTCCCATGGTGTCATCATGGCCCGTCTACGTACATGGATGTCAAAGAAAAAAAAATGACGAGGATTCAGGCTCCCATGGTGTCATCATGGCCCGTGTACGTACATGGATGGCATTTATGTAATTAATGATGAGGATTCAGGCTCCCATGGTGTCATCATGGCTTGTCTACGTACATGAATGGCATTTATGTAATTAATGAGGAGGATTCAGGCTCCCATGGTGTCTCCATGGCTGGCCTACGTACATGGATGTCAAGGAATAGTAAATGATGAGGATTCAGGCTCCCATGGTGTCATCATGGCCCGTGTACGTACATGGATGGCATGTATGTAATTAATGAGGAGGATTCAGGCTCCCATGGTGTCATCATGGCTGGCCTACGTACATGGATGTCAAAGAAAAAGAAATGATGAGGATTCAGGCTCCCATGGTGTCATCATGGCTGGCCTACGTACATGGATGTCTCATAAAATAAATGATGAGGATTCAGGCTCCCATGGTGTCATCATGGCTTGTCTACCTACATTGTTGGCATGTATGTAATTAATGATGAGGATTCAGGCTCCCATGGTGTCATCATGGCCCGTCTACGTACATGGATGTCAAAGAAAAAAAAATGACGAGGATTCAGGCTCCCATGGTGTCATCATGGCCCGTGTACGTACATGGATGGCATTTATGTAATTAATGATGAGGATTCAGGCTCCCATGGTGTCATCATGGCTTGTCTACGTACATGAATGGCATTTATGTAATTAATGAGGAGGATTCAGGCTCCCATGGTGTCTCCATGGCTGGCCTACGTACATGGATGTCAAGGTATAGTAAATAATGAGGATTCAGGCTCCCATGGTGTCATCATGGCCCGTCTACGTACATGGATGGCATTTATGTAGTTAATGATGAGGATTCAGGCTCCCATGGTGTCATCATGGCCCGTCTACGTACATGGATGTCAAGGAATAGTAAATGATGAGGATTCAGGCTCCCATGGTGTCATCATGGCCCGTGTACGTACATGGATGGCATGTATGTAATTAATGATGAGGATTCAGGCTCCCATGGTGTCATCATGTCATGTCTACGTACATGAATGGCATTTATGTAATTAATGATGAGGATTCAGGCTCCCATGGTGTCATCATGGCCCGTGTACGTACATGGATGGCATTTTTGTATATAATAATGAGGATTCAGGCTCCCATGGTGTCATCATGGCCCGTCTACGTACATGGATGGCATTTATGTAATTAATGATGAGGATTCAGGCTCCCATGGGGTCATCATGGCTTGTCTACGTACATGGTTGGCATTTATGTAATTAATTAGGAGGATTCAGGCTCCCATGGTGTCTCCATGGCTGGCCTACGTACATGGATGTCAAGGAATAGTAAATGATGAGAATTCAGGCTCCCATGGTGTCATCATGGCCCGTCTACGTACATGAATGGCATTTATGTAATTAATGATGAGGATTCAGGCTCCCATGGTGTCATCATGGCCCGTCTACGTACATGGATGTCAAAGAAAAAAAAATGATGAGGATTCAGGCTCCCATGGTGTCATCATGGCCCGTGTACGTACATCGATGGCATGTATGTAATTAATGATGAGGATTCAGGCTCCCATGGTGTCATCATGGCCCGTCTACGTACATGGATGGCATTTATGTAATTAATGATGAGGATTCAGGCTCCCATGGTGTCATCATGGCTTGTCTACGTACATGGTTAACATTTCTGTAATTAATGAGGAGGATTCAGGCTCCCATGGTGTCTCCATGGCTGGCCTACGTACATGGATGTCAAGGAATAGTAAATGATGAGGATTCAGGCTCCCATGGTGTCATCATGGCCTGTCTACGTACATGGATGGCATGTATGTAATTAATGATGAGGATTCAGGCCCATGGTGTCATCATGGCTTGTCTACGTACATGGTTGGCATTTATGTAATTAATGAGGAGGATTCAGGCTCCCATGGTGTCATCATGGCTTGTCTACGTACATGGTTGGCATTTATGTAATTAATGATGAGGATTCAGGCTCCCATGGTGTCTCCATGGCTGGCCTACGTACATGAATGGCATTTATGTAATTAATGATGAGGATTCAGGCTCCCATGGTGTCATCATGGCCCGTCTACGTACATGGATGGCATTTATGTAATAAATGATGAGGATTCAGGCTCCCATGGTGTCATCATGGCTTGTCTACCTACATGGTTGGCATTTATGTAATTAATGAGGAGGATTCAGGCTCCCATGGTGTCTCCATGGCTGGCCTACGTACATGGATGTCAAGGAATAGTAAATGATGAGGATTCAGGCTCCCATGGTGTCATCATGGCCCGTCTACGTACATGGATGGCATTTATGTAATTATTGATGAGGATTCAGGCTCCCATGGTGTCATCATGGCCCGTGTACGTACATGGATGGCATTTATGTAATTAATGATGAGGATTCAGGCTCCCATGGTGTCATCATGGCCCGTGTACGTACATGAATGGCATTCATGTATATAATGATGAGGATTCAGGCTCCCATGGTGTCATCATGGCCCGTCTACGTACATGGATGTCAAAGAAAAAAAATTGATGAGGATTCAGGCTCCCATGGTGTCATCATGGCTGGCCTACGTACATGGATGTCTCATAAAAAAAATGATGAGGATTCAGGCTCCCATGGTGTCATCATGGCTTGTCTACGTACATGGTTGGCATTTATGTAACCTGAATCCTCTCATAAAAAAAATGAAGAGGATTCAGGCTCCATTGGTGTCATCATGGCTGGCCTACGTACATGGATGTCAAGGAATAGTAAATGATGAGGATTCAGGCTCCCATGGTGTCATCATGGCTTGTCTACGTACATGGATGGCATGTATGTAATTAATGATGAGGATTCAGGCTCCATTGGTGTCATCATGGCTGGCCTACGTATGTACATGGATGTCAAAGAAAAAAAATGATGAGGATTCAGGCTCCCATGGTGTCATCATTGCCCGTGTATGTACATGGTTGGCATTTATGTATGTAATGATGAGGATTCAGGCTCCATTGGTGTCATCATGGCCCGTCTACGTACATGGATGGCATGTACATGTAATTAATGATGAGGATTCAGGCTCCATTGGTGTCATCATGGCTGGCCTACGTATGTACATTGATGTCAAAGAAAAAAAAATGATGAGGATTCAGGCTCCCATGGTGTCATCATGGCCCGTCTACGTACATGGTTGGCATTTATGTAATTATTGATGAGGATTCAGGCTCCCATGGAGCATGTATGTGCCGTGTACGTACATGGATGGCATGTATGTAATTAATGATGAGGATTCAGGCTCCCATGGTGTCATCATGGCTGGCCTACGTATGTACATGGATGTCAAAGAAAAAAAAATGATGAGGATTCAGGCTCCCATGGTGTCATCATGGCTTGTCTACGTACATGGTTGGCATTTATGTAACCTGAATCCTCTCATAAAAAAAATGAAGAGGATTCAGGCTCCATTGGTGTCATCATGGCCCGTCTACGTACATGGATGTCAAGGAATAGTAAATGATGAGGATTCAGGCTCCCATGGTGTCATCATGGCTTGTCTCATGTACATGGATGGCATGTATGTAATTAATGATGAGGATTCAGGCTCCATTGGTGTCATCATGGCTGGCCTACGTATGTACATGGATGTCAAAGAAAAAAAAAATGATGAGGATTCAGGCTCCCATGGTGTCATCATTGCCCGTGTATGTACATGGTTGGCATTTATGTAATTAATGATGAGGATTCAGGCTCCATTGGTGTCATCATTGCCCGTGTATGTACATGGTTGGCATTTATGTATGTAATTAATGATGAGGATTCAGGCTCCATTGGTGTCATCATGGCTGGCCTACGTATGTACATGGATGTCAAAGAAAAAAAAATGATGAGGATTCAGGCTCCCATGGTGTCATCATGGCCCGTCTACGTACATGGATGTCAAGGAATAGTAAATGATGAGGATTCAGGCTCCCATGGTGTCAGATGTCATGGCCTGTCTACGTACATGGATGGCATGTATGTAATTAATGATGAGGATTCAGGCTCCATTGGTGTCATCATGGCTGGCCTACGTATGTACATGGATGTCAAAGAAAAAAAAATGATGAGGATTCAGGCTCCCATGGTGTCATCATGGCCCGTCTACGTACATGGATGTCAAGGAATAGTAAATGATGAGGATTCAGGCTCCCATGGTGTCATCATGGCCTGTCTACGTACATGGATGGCATGTATGTATTTAATGATGAGGATTCAGGCTCCCATGGTGTCATCATGGCTGGCCTACGTACATGGATGTCTCAGAAAAAAAATGATGAGGATTCAGGCTCCCATGGTGTCATCATGGCTGGCCTACGTACATGGATGTCAAAGAAAAAAAAATGATGAGGATTCAGGCTCCCGTGGTGTCATTATGGCCCGTCTACGTGTTGTTGGCATGTATGAAATTAATGATGAGGATTCAGGCTCCCATAGTGTCATCATGGCTGGCCTACGTACATGGTTGGCATTTATGTAATTAATGATGAGGATTCAGGCTCCCATGGTGTCATCATTGCCCGTGTATGTACATGGTTGGCATTTATGTAATTAATGATGAGGATTCAGGCTCCATTGGTGTCATCATGGCCCGTCTACGTACATGGACCGTGGCATTTATGTATTTAATGATGAGGATTCAGGCTCCCATGGGGTCATTGATGATCATGTCATTTATGTATGTAATTAATGATGAGGATTCAGGCTCCATTGGTGTCATCATGGCTGGCCTACGTATGTACATGGATGTCAAAGAAAAAAAAATGATGAGGATTCAGGCTCCCATGGTGTCATCATGGCCCGTCTACGTACATGGATGTCAAGGAATAGTAAATGATGAGGATTCAGGCTCCCATGGTGTCAGATGTCATGGCCTGTCTACGTACATGGATGGCATGTATGTAATTAATGATGAGGATTCAGGCTCCATTGGTGTCATCATGGCTGGCCTACGTATGTACATGGATGTCAAAGAAAAAAAAATGATGAGGATTCAGGCTCCCATGGTGTCATCATGGCCCGTCTACGTACATGGATGTCAAGGAATAGTAAATGATGAGGATTCAGGCTCCCATGGTGTCATCATGGCCTGTCTACGTACATGGATGGCATGTATGTATTTAATGATGAGGATTCAGGCTCCCATGGTGTCATCATGGCTGGCCTACGTACATGGATGTCTCAGAAAAAAAATGATGAGGATTCAGGCTCCCATGGTGTCATCATGGCTGGCCTACGTACATGGATGTCAAAGAAAAAAAAATGATCAGGATTCAGGCTCCCGTGGTGTCATTATGGCCCGTCTACGTGTTGTTGGCATGTATGAAATTAATGATGAGGATTCAGGCTCCCACAGTGTCATCATGGCTGGCCTACGTACATGGTTGGCATTTATGTAATTAATGATGAGGATTCAGGCTCCCATGGTGTCATCATTGCCCGTGTATGTACATGGTTGGCATTTATGTAATTAATGATGAGGATTCAGGCTCCATTGGTGTCATCATGGCCCGTCTACGTACATGGGTGGCATTTATGTATTTAATGATGAGGATTCAGGCTCCCATGGGGTCATCATGGCTTGTCTACGTACATGAGTTAGTCTCCATGCTTTGCTGTAGACTAAGTCTCAAAGGCATTGTGAATACAACGTATGAATAAGCCTTGTAAACCCACGTTGGTATGTGAATATAAATACCACGTGGGCTATGCAGATAGGGATGCTAGTCGAGTCGCATACGTTTCCCTAGATAGGTACTTTGGGTACTGAGGTACGTGACAGATGTCAGTACCCAGTATACGTAGTGTCCTGTCATTGGACGGTACTAGAGTATCCTAGATAGGGACCGTACTGCAGCGTGCATTGATTTGTGATCGCACGATGCAGTGACTAGGCAGCTACCTGTCATCGTGCGGCCTCGGGCCAACGGTCTGCACCCAACGGTCACTGGCGGCGCAGCCGGTGAGAGGAACGTTGATAAAGGGTAAACCTATTTTCTAATGAACCAAGCAATTCATTGCTCACAGCTTCAGTGTTCTCAAGCAATATATCCCACCGCATTCTAACTTGAATTTTATTTGCTACCATGGCTATCACGAACAAGAATGTCGCTAAGAAGCTTACCTACAACGAGGATGATGATGGGCAGGATCGGCGGATGCCCAGAGACAACAACAAGAAGCCGGCTGGCGATGCGGCCATTTCCAAGAAAAAGAAAAAGAACAAAAAGACTCACAATGGTTGCCAGGACGAGGGGACGGCGGCTGCAAAGCCGACCGACCTACCCCCCTCCCCTGCGAGGCCGGAGGCCGAGACGGCTCCCCCCGGGGAGACCGGCTTACCCTCGACTCCGGCGGCCGCCCCAGCCGCAACCACGGCTGGCGCGGCCATGGCTGCGGAGACCTCGGTGGTAAACCCCACTGAGGCTCCACAGTCCGGCCCCACGTTGCCATCTCTTCGGGAGCGTATGCCCCGTCAGACGGCCTCGGTGGCACCGGACGGGACGATTACCTTTCGTCCCGCCACATCAAACCTTAATGTCCCTTTCGCCCAGGGACATAACCACATTGAGCTAACGTTTGGGCGACCCTCTGCGTCCCTTCTTCGCAAGAAGAAGGACATGGAGAGTATTAAACTCGCACGGGTGGTGCGAAAACCTGTGGAACCCATCGCCGGACAACCAATGTCCGACGATGAGGTATCCGACACTGCCAGTCTCCCCGATGGGGAGACTGAGATCAATCTTACCCCAGCGCTCCTGGCGGTCGAGCAGGCCGCGCTGGTGGCAAATGAAGAACGCCGAGCGCGGCAGCGGGACCGAGAGGTCCGCCGAGAGGCGGCTTTTCGGCTCGCCGCTAAGCGGCAAGAATATGAAGAGGAAGCCGCCCGTCGCCTGGCTACCCACCAGGCGATGGCGGACGCGTACCGCGAGGCCACCCAGCGGTTACGTGACCTCTTAAAAAATGCTGACTATCCCATGGACTATGCGGACAGTCAAGACCTGGCCGAGCTTGCTCGGTCAGCACACTTTAAAACCATGTCCTCCATCACCCAAGCCAGGGTCACGGAGGCCATCTTGGCCAAACATGGGGTGGTAGCTGAAGAAGCCCCCCCGCTGGAAACCACCAGCAAGAAACCCTCTCCCCCCCAACCCCTGCAGTACAAGGAGGGACTGCTGGCCCTGGGTGCGAGGAAGGGCAAAGAGGCGGACTGTCCAGTCCGGCCTGCTATGATCATGGGAGACCCACTCCCTGACATACCCGAGGATGAGGCTGCCTTTCAGGCAGCCCTCCGGGAGCATGAGGTACGCAAGGAGATGAAGCGTCTCATGCGGGAGGAGGCCAGGAGGAGAGCAGAGGCAGACACCCCTGCCCGCCCCTCCACCGATGGGGCTGGACCCAGTGGGGTTACCCGGACACCCCCGGGCTCCCCCAGGGCCACCATGACCCCCCCTCCCCCTCCCCCACCACCCCAGGTTCGCCCTGTGGGTTGGGGCCCCCTCCCAAACCAGGGGGGGTGGCCAGGACCCCAGGAGGCCCTGGGGGGAGGTGCAGAGGTGCCACAGGCACCCAACAGGCCTGCTGAGGCCCCCCCAAGGAGCGGGGATGTCCTGGAACAGCTCGCCATTCTCCAGGCCCAGCTGGCCTCGTTGCAAGATCAGCAGTTAACAGCTAACCAGCTGCAAACTGTCGAGGGCCTGCGCGCCCTGATGTCGCGGTATGAGCGGGGGACCATCAACCTGGACCCCACCCGCCTGCAACAAGCAACCGACAGCTTCTTGAGGGCCAACCCCCCTCTCACAGGTGTGTTTAACCCTCATAAAAAGGAATCCAAAATCAATATTGCTGGCTTGCCTGAGGGTCACACTGTTGAACAAGCTAAGCAATTTGTTTTTGCTTTGGAGTATGGGATGGAAGGTCTTAACCTTAGACATCAGTTTAAGGCTCTCAGGGCCTCCTCCACATTCCATCAATCATCTCCTGCAATCAGAGCATTGATTCAAACCTATCAGGAACGTACCCTGACACCTGAAGCAGCCATTGAACAGTGGCCTACCTTTATCACTGATCTGAAACAGCTAGTGCTTACCAATAACCACATGGAAGCAGTAGAACGTTTCAACTGGCTTGCTGCATATAAGGTGAACAAGAATAACCTCTCTGGGGATGCAAAAACATACAGGGTAATGATTGAGAAAGACCTTGAGCTTCTCAAGCTCCAACCAAGGTATCTCATCCACACCTGGCTAACAAAAGCTAATTTGCAACCTTCTGTCCTGGCTACCCTGCTTACAGGCCTCAAGTCCCTCTGGGACAACTTCAGAGCTGCCATGCTCTATATCGAGGAGGCAGTGGACCCCCTGGGTACTGGCAACAACCAGGCCCAGGACCCCAAGGTCCAGGGTGTCCAAGGCCACAAACGCAAGGGGCAGGCCAGCCAGGGGGGGCACCCAAGACCCACAAGTCCTCCCACCAAGGGGGCAGTGGCTCTCAGGGGCGTGGCAACACGTGGCACCGTGTGCCCCTGCATGGCAACCCCAACAACAACAACAACAACAACAACAACAGGTCCCAGCAGGGCAACAATAACAACAGGTCCCAACAGGGCCAAAACAACAACAACAACAGGTCCCAGCAGGGCCAGAACCGGTCCCAGCAGGGAAACAACAACAACAACAACAACAACAACAACAACCAGCCTGGCAACCCTGGGGGGTCCATAAGGTGCCTGAGGTGCTTCCAACGAGGGCACGCACGGCACAACTGCCCCAACAACGACTCCCTGGCCAACGGGGTGGATCTCTGCCCGGGCTGCTGGCACGCACGTCATCCCCTGGGGCCTCCAGGCAGCCGTTGCAACAGGCCTCGCTACCCAAATCAATGTGAGTTCACTCACCTTATGTACTCTGAGGATGATGATCTCATTACCATTGGGGATGGCAACCAGGGCATAATTGATTTTGAGGCAGCAACCTTACTGTCCTCCCAACACCCTGTTCTGGAACCTTACATAAAAGCACTAACCCCTACTGTTGACAACTCCATAGATATCAAGGAGCTTGCTCATCAGCTGCACCTAGCCATGGGTCATGAAACAGTGGCTGAGGAACTGGCCAGACGGCTGGGGGGTAGTAGCATGGGAAAACAACTCAGGAATGCAGTAAAACTGGCTAGACAACACTGTCAAGAATGTCAGTTCAATAGCCCCAAACCTCAAAAATGGCATACTGCAACTCCTTCCACCAATAGGGGCATGATAGTGGGGGATGTGATGCACATCAACAAAGATGTCCAACCCTACCTGATCCTAAAAGACTCATGGTCCAGGTTCACAGTAATGGAACCCCTACCTGGCATGTCTGCAGGGCAGCTACGTGTTGCACTCATGATTGCTTTACCCAGATTCTACCCAGTTGACAGAATTTTGCTTGATCAACAATTTTCTTGTCTGACTGACCTGGAAGGGTGTGAAGCAATAGAGATTGCTGGGCTGGAAGATCATGAGGGTCAGGGGGTCATTGAAAGAACCATCAGATCTGTCAAAACCCTACTAGCCAAAAATCCTTCCAAGGATGCTACTTCAGGGGTCTATTGTGACAGGGCACTCTGGTGTCATGAAATGTGCACAACCCTAAACATGAGACCTGTCTTGCATGCCACGTGGGGTGAAGTAATCCCAGCAGGCCTGCAGGCAGGTGTATATCCCCCAGAGGTGATAGCACTGTACAACACTGCACGTGCACAAACCTCAGCAAAACTGGCAGAAAAAGATAAAACCCATTCCAGGCCAGTATTCCAAAAAGGTGATCAAGTTCTCTATTACAAGGAAAACAGCTTTGGTAAGGTTGGAACTTGGCTAGGTCCAGTTACCATCCGTGGATTTACCAAAAACAGCAAGACCGTGGAGGTCAAGCACAATATCAATGGGAAGCGTCACAGGGTGAGCTGTCATAGAATTAAGAAGTATTATTCTCCCATGGCAGACGTGCCTGGGGAAGAGTCTTTAAGCATGGACTCACTACTTCTATCTGGCAACTCCAGCATGCCCAGCAGTAGCTCTGAGCCACCAATTACTGCTGTTGACAGCACCACAGCACCCTCTGTGAACCTTCCACCCTCAGTGAAGCCAGGCCCACTTCACAACCTGGGGATTGCTTAACCAGGCACGAGGTAGCTGGGTTGGAAGCATTAGCTCAGCCCCAAGGCACCAAATTGTCTGCCAACCCTCCCGCTCTGAGGTCAAGATTGGCAGTCGCCTTGCAAGCATTACACAGGTCACATAAGCAACAAGCTGCTGTGGCCGCAGGGTTGGCAAAAGTCTCAGCTGTGTGCACTAGTCAGGACCCCTGGACCCTGGCAATAGACACTCAGGCACAGGTCAGTGTGATCAGTGCACAAGCCATCCCTGGTCTTGAGATTGCACCTTCATTTTGGGCACGGGTGCAGGATTTCTCAGGCCAAAGCTCACTGGATGTAGTGGGACAAGTGATGCTCCCTATACTTGGTATTCAGACACCCTTCCAGGTGGTGGAGGGGTACTCTGGTAACACCTTGTTGGGGGAACCTTTTGTATCCTATCCTGGGGTGCTTATCTCAGCTAATGAGCTCAGTGTCACAGGGGTGGGTGCAGTTCCTCTGGACCACTTTAAAATCCCTCTCTCCAGTATTGTCCCTGGTATGGATGCTGTCATCAAGGCAGTCAACACTCAGTATGCACCAGGGGAGATCCCTGATCTGGACAAGTTAGTGCACAGCCAGTTCCTCCATCCCTCAGCCTTTGGGCTGGGTAAGTGGGACATAGCCATGCACTCACCCCACCAAATCTCCCACGTCATACAAGAATGCAAAACACAAAAAGGGTTTACCAAGTGGCTGATGGCCATTGTCCACCAAGCCAGGCAGGAATGGGTCCTGCCCAACCCCAAAAACCCTCAATACAAACCGCCTGTCACCCCTTCATGGGACGTGCCAGAGGGAGCCAAAAAGCTCAGATTAAAATTTGTTCTCAAACAAAAACCACAAAAAGTGGGCTCCCCAATCTTCCATGCCAGACCATGTGTCACAGAATTAAAGGGGACCTCCACACTGCCAAAAGGGGAAACATACACACCTGGGCTGCAACAAACCTCACTCAGGATCATGCTCTCCCTCTTCCTCCACAACCTCAATGCAGGCCAAGACTATGTCTGCAAAGCCACTGATATTAAAAGGGCCTTCCTCAGGGGGGACCCAGAAAAGGCTGAATCTGTGTGGAAAGGGAAGGTGTACGTGGTAGACACCCCAGCTGTGTGGAAACCTTATATTGATGAGCCCCACCTTATCATCAACATTGGGGTGGAAGGGCTTGTCAGTGCCCCAAAAATTTTCAGAGACTCAGCAGAGGAAGTATTCAAAAAGCTCAAGGCCACGTATGATGACCTGGACCCATGCTTTTTTGTTGTACCCACCCCCTCTGGACTGCTGTTCTTTGTGTGGCATGGAGATGACCAACTCATTTGTGGGCCTAGAGCTGAGGTGGAAACCTTTATTCAGCAGGTCCAGGAATCATATGAGATTGGCAAACAGGTGGAATTGAGCACAACCCCCATCCAGTTCTGTGGCATCATGTTGCAGCTGCATAGGCAGCCAGATCAGTGGGTCTGCTCTCTCTCCCCTCCTGCAGAATATATCCAAGATTGTCTAGATCTGCTGCAGGACAACTACCTCCCCTTACATATGTGTGCCACTGTTCAGGGCAAACTGGGGTGGTGGTCAGCCATCTGTGGGGCTCCCTTAGCTGTCATCAGCAGGGTCACCCATGATGTTCTAGTCAAGATCAAATGCAGTCACATCAGGAAGTTGGTCAATGACTGTCCCCCCCTCATCCTCCATGGCCTGAATCTGATGGAAGACATCCACATCCAATGTGTCATGGACAGCTCCATGGAGAGCAGAACAATCAATCAGATGGGGGCACGGGAATCAGGGCTGTTTTTTCTCACCAACAGGTCAGATTACATGTCCCTCACTTCCTGGTACAGCAGGCTACACCGCAGAAAACCTGGCAGCAGCAACTCAGCTGAATGTCGTGCTGTGGTGTCTGCTGCATTGCATGCTCGTTCCCTGCAGCACATGCTCACCTGGCTACAAACCCAGGCAGGCAGCACATGCAATGTCATCTCACATCTCTATACTGACAGCCAATCTGTGATCAGTTTTCTAACCAAGAAATCTGTCTCTGCTGCTGTCCACACTGACTTGGATTGGGTGATCCTCAAACAGGAGGCCACCTATTTTTCCAGCTGGACTCATGTGGATGATGAGGACAACCCAGCAGACGCTCTCACGAAGCTGCGGGATGCTGCTGGCCAACAGTACCAGCTCCTCTTTCAGAACATGAACCCCTATGATATCAGAGTCAGTGTTTGAATAAATGACTGGCCATAGCACAGTACACAACCACCACACCCCCTTACCACAGCGATAGCTGCTGGGCGCCATAAAATTCAACACATTCGTTGTGGGGTGTGAGTGCTGGCTAGGTCAGATTTGTATCCATTTGCAGCTTGAGGACACAAGCTTTGTATCCATTTACTTAATGTGTGCTTCAGTACCTGGCCAAACCAGCCAGCTGTGTACACCTTATTTAATGTGCAATATAACACCTGGCCAGAACAGCCAGCTGTAACCAACCTGGCTCAACCAGCCATGTCTCTTTTGTACCCCTAATCAACTTAAAAACAATAACAATAATGTTGGGGGTGCAGACCTGCATTAAGAAATAAATAATAAAACAATACTGGAGTTAGTCTCCATGCTTTGCTGTAGACTAAGTCTCAAAGGCATTGTGAATACAACGTATGAATAAGCCTTGTAAACCCACGTTGGTATGTGAATATAAATACCACGTGGGCTATGCAGATAGGGATGCTAGTCGAGTCGCATACGTTTCCCTAGATAGGTACTTTGGGTACTGAGGTACGTGACAGATGTCAGTACCCAGTATACGTAGTGTCCTGTCATTGGACGGTACTAGAGTATCCTAGATAGGGACCGTACTGCAGCGTGCATTGATTTGTGATCGCACGATGCAGTGACTAGGCAGCTACCTGTCATCGTGCGGCCTCGGGCCAACGGTCTGCACCCAACGGTCACTGGCGGCGCAGCCGGTGAGAGGAACGTTGATAAAGGGTAAACCTATTTTCTAATGAACCAAGCAATTCATTGCTCACAGCTTTTAGTGTTCTCAAGCAATATATCCCACCGCATTCTAACTACATGGAGTCATATTGATTCATGGAACAATGAGATACCATTCTTAATTGAAAATTGTTCTTGATACTTTCACATGCATGCCCGGAATCGTGAATTTGTGCGGGTTTCCATGATGACAATCCTCATTGAATTCTTGAGCACACAATATTGAGCAATTTAGGGGCACTTCGGCAATGTTGACCATTTTCATTCATGATAAAATTAACATTTAATGCAATAAATACATATTCCACTCATTTTAATAAACCATGCAAAAACTTTACAAGCACGCTCAAGCTAGGGGTGGGCTGGCATGCACGCGTGGGTGTGGGGGTGGGCTGGCATGCATGCGTGGGTGTGGGGGGGGCTAGCCTGCATGCGTGGGTGTGTGGGGGGGCTGGCATGCATGCGTGGGTGTGTGTGGGGGGCTAGCATGCATGCGTGGGTGTGGGGGGGTCTGGCATGCATGCGTGGGTGTGTATGGGGGCTGGCATGCATGCGTGGGTGTGTGTGGGGGGCTAGCATGCATGCGTGGGTGTGTGGGGGGGCTGTCATGCATGCGTGGGTGTGGGGGGGGGCTGGCATGAATGCGTGGGTGTGGGGGGGGGCTAGCATGCATGCGTGGGTGTGGGGGTGGGCTAGCATGCATGCGTGGGTGTGAGTGTGGGCTAGCATGCATGCGTGGGTGTGGGGGGGGGCTAGCATGCATGCGTGGGTGTGTGGGGGGGCTAGCATGCATGCGTGGGTGTGGGGGGGGGCTCGCATGCATGCGTGGGTGTGGGGGGGGGCTAGCACGCCCCACCCCTCCATCGGCACAGCCAGCCTTGTGAGTCTACCCTCAACAACAAGGCTGGTAGGACGACACGCCTGAGCAGCATATGTCATGCCTATCTCAGGCTAATAATGTGTGATTTTGTGCCAACAACCAAGTTGTTCCACCCAACAACACATTATAAACCCGCTTCCAAAATGCCCAACAAGCCGGACACGTGGAGGACCACACACGCAGTATATAAAGAGAAAATAAGCTGACTTTTTATCCAGCCAACCTGTGGCTAGCTGCTCTGGTTACCATGACAAATGCTAACATTTACTCAGTGGGAAAGGTGATCATGAAGAGACCATTGGAACAGCCTACCTGACGCATGTGCCACCAAAGCATTGTGTCCCGCAAAATGCACACTGCCTCCTTTCTAACAAGCACGAGCCGCTCTCTTTAGGAGACAGGTGCCAGCTCGTCAGTGTCTGGGGAAAATGATATTGCCGCTGCTTAGGAAGACCGCGTGAATTTCCTCGAACACAACTGTCTATAAAGCAAAAGAAATTTCAGAGAAGCATGGAAATAAAAGCATTACACCTTCCCGACAGGTTGCGGGCCACGCGCTGCAGAAAGCCAGCCACGTCACAGACGAACTAGCTAAAAGACACCCAGGAATCCAGCGATGCAGCGCCAGGACCGCAACTTTCTGGCTGCATCTGGCCGGAAAAAAGGCAAAAAGCTTAGGCTCAACGAGCTAAGAAAGCAGGAAAACGCTAGCTTAAGACGTTTAACACAAGAACGTACCATAACGGGCATTTATTCGTGCCCAGGCGCACAAGAAAGTCCACCCTTTCATGGAGTGGTTGGGCAGTACGCATCGCGCAGGGCTAATGTTATCTTACCGCAAAATGACGGGAAAGGTAAAGATAGCAGCGGGAATTTTTACGGCTTTAGAAACATCATTAAACTAGCTTTCCTTACGACCATCAAAACTGGTAACAATCGACAATCAACCCGGCAGGCATCCATTATACTTTATTCATCCCGACAGAAATTCAGGCCGGACCCCCCCTGCCGATGGCAAAGAAAAAAAGCCCGCGACATTATAGATCGCAACCATCCCGCCATAAATTAGAATCACTAACTAATTTTCTCCAACAATCGAGCATTTCTGCTTTCCGCGTGCCAGATTTGTCACGTTTCGTCTAAAGGCAGTCACCGCCATTAAATCAGCCGACATAGCTTTTGGGCCTCAATTTGCACCGAAATTTGGTCCGTACCGTCCAGCTCAGTCGGATTATGTATGTGGATCGGCCGTGTTGGTTGCATACGCAGGTATATTAATTCTTGCATTCGCCCCGGACCTTCCCCAGGACAGGTCAGGATATAACAATAATTCTTGCATTCGCCCCCGCCCTTTCCTATGGCCTGGTCAGGTTTGGGCGCGACGCCACTAGCGCGGCGCCCGCGACAGAGTGGCCAGGCTCGAGCACGTTTTCTGGATCCCAAGCACCGGATTGGACACTGTCCGAGGACTGGACAGGAATTGGCTGACCAATCGGATGCTTGCTCGTCGTCTCCAAAAACATATATAAAGAGCCAAATCGCGCGAACTACGCAATGATCCTTTAAGCAGCGTTACTCTGCCGAAATGTCAACCTAGGCCGGTCAAGTGACGCCGAGGTGTTCACCGATAGTTCAGGTCAGCCACAGCGCGCCTTCGAATGTAGGCACGGTCGCATTTTTTTTTAGGAAATGTAGAATTGTTGTCGACCAGCTACCAACGCCCGACCGGACCCATAAACGGAAACATCAAGGCGATGTGATGTGTAGGTGTGTCTGATATTCATTAATACACAGCGTCGTGAATATAATATATAATAATATTATATAATATACTATAATAAATATAATTTAAATTTTATGTTAATTTTAATGTTATTTCATATAACATAATATAATATAATAATATATATACATAATATAATATAATATTATATAAAGTAGTAATAAAAAATTAAAATGTAAAAGAAAAATATCTACCTTATTGGGGTTTAATGTTCCTTTCCAGTTCAGCATAAGTACACTCTTGAGTGTGTGCAATGTTTGGTTATACGCCATTGTCTTAAAATAGCAACCAATGTAAACCTCCGTCCTAACCACATTTGGATACAATAAAGACATTGATGCCTGACACATAGCATTCATTGCTTGAAATACCATGCATATTTTGTGTCAATGTTCTGCAGACCACAGCTTCAAGTGGGCATACTTCGCTTTCCTCAATATAATGGCGACATGGCATTTGGTGAAAGTGGTGAGTGCCATGAAGTTGCGCCGGCCGTCGTTATCCATGACGAACTGAATGGGTTTCGTGCAAATCAAGTTTTTTGTTTTGGTGTTCCAGTTGCGCCGGCCGGCGTTTCCAATGGTATCTTGCGCGCACTTGCAAAAGCTTGCACGCTTATCAACATTTTGTGTTGGTAAACATTTTATCACCTCTGGGATTTCCGCCTTCACTACCTGAGTTGCTTCTTTGTGGTTTTCAAATGCAACCGAGTTACGCCGGCCGTCGTTACTCATGACAAATTGTAGGGGTTTTGTGCAAATCACTTTTGTATGGTTTACATGCATCCAGTTGCGCCGGCCGGCGTTTCCAATGGTATCTTGCAGTTGCGCAATCAGGCCCCATTACCAAAAGTGTGTTTGTACATCTTTTTTACACCTGAAGGATTTCTGCCTGCATATCCTGAGTTGCTTCTTAATGGTTTTTAATTGCGCCCGAGTTACGCCGGCCGTCGTTATTAATGACAAACTGTATGTGTTTCATAAAATCACTTTTGTATGGTTTACATGTATCCAGTTGCGCCGGCCGGCGTTATTAATGACGCTTGTCGTTCTTGTTTGATGCCCATCGTTTTCGTCGTGTCTTTAATGGTGATTATTTATCATTACTCATCCTCAGGGCTTTCGGTGCCGCGGGATTAAGAGGCGAAAAAAATCAGCTGCCGTCTGACCAAAGTCTGATGGCGCGATCGGGGCGGGGGGCCGTTTCCGACGGTTCGCGTCCCTTGTCCAATGACGACCGGGAGCCTGCACTTCGCGGTCTCTGGAGCGACAAGTACATCGAGAACAAGGGGTACAAAATTGCCAATGACATCTTTCCTATCATGGCGGAACGCGTGAAAGCAAACAACCACAGGACGCCAGAGATGAGCGCGGAGGTTCTGTCTTGCGCAGCTTCAAGACTAAATGCCATGGTGGCGGAGAGCAACGGCATTAAGAAGAGGAAGAACTGTGACGACGGGCTTCCTGAAATTGGGCGGAATCTCTTCGGGATACCATCAAGAAGGCTTTTGGCGACTTGGGAACATCTGAGAAGGATCGTGGGCTTAGGTGGGCCTTGTGTGGACTTGTTACGAAGGCAATGGAGGGCGTCCCGGACAGGATTGTGGAGCGCGCGTTCGGGATTGACAGGCGCTTTGTCGCAACTGTTCGGGGTCACAGGGATGGAATGGAAGAAGGGGAGGACGACCTTTTGATGAGTGCGCCAGAGAGGAGGAGGAGGAAAGACGAGCTTCCGACGGAAGTCATTGCCCTGATACAAGCGTGCTGGAGGGATGATAACTTGACGCGGGCGTCTCCGAACATGAAGGATGTTCATTGTGAATGGACCAGAAAGGATTACAAACATACACTAGCGTTTTCGGAGGGTGCGCGCTACTATACTGTCTCCAAGTCGAAGATTTACGAAGTGTTCATTTCCCGCCATCCGGAGTTGAAGCCACCGCGGCGGATGGACAGTAGGGAGGGGGGGGGGGGAGGGAGAGGAGGGTGTGAGGGGGGGAAATCAGGTGATTTTGGAGACGGAGGCAGGGATGTCAATGCTACGCACGAATCAGAAGAGCACAGTTCATGTGGGATACACTACTTTTTGCAAGCATATGCCCGCATGCGTCAAGGGGCGGTGGAAAATGCGGAACTTGTGCGCATGCCAGCACCACACTACCATGCAGTCCATGGTTGGGGGGTTGGCCAAATTTCGTGCAACTTTTCATGCCAGATGCGAGTGCGGACCTGAATGCCACGCGTGCGATCATGGTAGCCAGCTCGACGTGGGGTCGTCCGTGCCCACATGTTCCATTTTCAAAGCCACTCACACGACAGAGTGGGTGAACAAGTTTACTTGTGAGGTGGAGGGGATGAGGGAGGGGGGAGGTTCGAGGTCGTCTGTGGGGTCGTCGCGGCCGCAGGTTCAGCCTTTTCAGGGCGAACTTGAGGATCTGCCCATGCATGGGAGGGTGCTGGACGACGAGGAAGGGGTGCCCGATCATGACCTGGGCGAGGAGTTGGGGGTTTGCTCGATCCGGCGTAAGGCTTGTGTGTTGGGCACTTGCCTGGCTCCCAAGTGTGGAATTCGGAACTTCATGTTATGCGAACGGGAGGAGGCTTCCAACCACCTGATTTCATGGACCAGATACGAGATGCAGGATGTGCCGCCGGGTGCGGTTCTTGGGCCAGAGGTAATTTTTAGTGGAGTGGTTGCGCCCCAAGGCGTTTCTTTTGCAATGTTTCCTGAAGTTCTTGGGCCAGAGGTAATTTTTAGTGGAGTGGTTGCGCCCCAAGGCGTTTCTTTTTCAATTTTTCCTGAGGTCCTGTCTTTTTTCTTTCTACAGGTCATTGGTGGGTCGAAGTTGATGTCTTTTCTGTATGTGCACACTGCGCATATGCAGGACGACTGTGACGAGATCGCAAAGGCTGGTGGGCAGCGATTGACGCAAGTCGACGTCAAGTCCACACCAACGGAGCTAAAGGAGGCAATTGTGGACAAGTGGCCGGACTTCATCCAGCATTGCTTCAACGCGTGGTGGCAAGCGGACGCCTCCAAGGAATGTCTCTCAAGGATGCGGGTGGGGGACCTTGTATGCCACACAGATTACGCCGAGAACTACCAGTCTTACACCTATCACAATCTCCAAGCACAGTATTGGCATCCAGTCACATTCGTCCTTATGCCCTGGATCGTGCGCTACTTGGATCCAGCGTCGGGAAAGGTCGTGAGAAGGGAGTTTCACTTCATCGGACAGGGCGGAATGAAAAGGGACGGGCGGGCCCTCCGTTTTGCTATCCTCAAAATCCTGGCGACACTACGGTCAGAAGGGGTAGAGGTGAAGCGCTTCATTGGGTGGTCGGACAATTGCTCCATGCAGTTCAAGTCAAGGAATGTGATCGCGGAAGTGGCCCGGCTGCTGACGGAGGATCCGCACCTGGAGTCATTTGAGTGGAATTACTTTGGGGAGCAGCACGGAAAGGGGGAGGTGGATGGAGCTGGTGGGACTGTGAAGTGCATGTTGAGGAGGTGGCACATCAGGGAAGAGAACCAGGACAAACAGACGGCCGCCCAGTTGGTGGAGAATCTGGCGTCGGGGGCGGTGGGCGGGACCACAACGACCAGGCGTAACTTCTTCGAGTTCCCCGAGGTAATTAAGTGTACAGTCCTCGTTCAGGGAATAGTTACGCCGGCCGTCGTTTCTAGGGCGTTCTTGGAGTCCTGGCGATCAGGAGTGCTTAATAAAACACAACTAGCTCGATGGTCTCGTAACTTCAACTTTCCCTTGTGCAAATCTTGTCTTCGACGCGCAGGTGCTTCCTTACAGCCCAGGGCGCGGCGAAATCAAAGGAGTGAAGAAGGCGCACTGGTGGCGCATGGACAAGTCGAATGTGACGCGCTTAATGCTGCGCCAGTATTCCTGCTATTGTGGCGGTGCGTGCGCCGAGGAAAGGTGGTGGGATTGTCGAAAGGAGTGGACCGACATGGACGGCTGGAATGTGGGAGGTGCTCGGATGAAGCTCCACAAACTGGGGGAGCCAGTGCAAAGGAACCCAAACGGACAAGGGGGGCACGCAGGGACGCGACTGAACAGACTACAGGCAGAGAGGACGATGATGGGAAGGAGACTGAAGCTGCGAGACATTTTTGCCGTCGAGTCCTACTCTGGTGATGAGTCCCACGATCCAGATCATCCATATTGGCTAGCGGAAGTCTTGCAGGAGCCTTATCAGGTGGCCGCTACTTTCGTGAGGCGAGTGGCCGACAGAAACGGCAAGGTCGATAGGGAGTTGTTCCGTAAGGGACAATGGGTGGTGGGGGTGCGCTACTGGGACAGATTTCCGGGTATGGCGACGATGTTCAAAATGGACGCCGATGCGCAAGCTGAACAGCCAAACTTGGTCAATTGCTACCTGTGCATGGACGCGGGGTTCGAACACACCATTGTTGTCAACCCAGCTAACAATCGCCAGGCCATCTTGACCATTCCGACAGACGTCGAGAAACGGCTCACGAACTTGGCCAAGAAGAGACCTGTTGAGTAGGCCAGCTCGCCCGGGCTTGGTTGGACGAGGTGGACAGCCTTGAGAGCACGTGCTTCGTTGTGAGCACTTGCCTTTCAGCCGTGATTTGCAAACGAGTTCCTTGTCCTGAATTGTAAAGCTCGATTCATGCTCTTTTAAGGAAGTGTATAATATTATCCAGATCATGTATATATTTAGATCTAGACCTGAGTTCAAATAACATTTCTTAGAGGGCTGAGATGCGCGAGGTCCAGCATACATGTATATATCCATGGAGACATGTTACAAACTCAAATGTTTCATTGTACGTACCACTAGCTCGTCGACGGGGGTATCCCATGTAATGTATGATTTATGAATTAATTAATCGCTTAATTGTACAATTTAAATGGATCATGAACTTGTCAAGTGGCCTAATTTGGTTTATTTGGTTCATCATTTATTGATCTCAATCATTCTTAATTGAATCTCGAGCAATAGCAATCGTGAAGCAGATCCTAATCATGTGATTCGCATAATGAGAATAGGCAACAAGTGCTACTTTGAGGAATGCGGGGTTGGTCAGGTTATTATAGAGCTAGAGCTACAAACGGCACATATACTGCAAACTTTGCGCTCCAGGCATGGAATTTCAAAAGTACCAAAATTGGAGCAGTAGATGTTGGGGACGCCCTGATGGAGTCGGTGGAGTCGGTACGTGTGTGTGTCGGTGGTGCGGGTGGAGGCGATCGGTGGAGATGGCGGGGAGCTGAGCAGCCAGCGTCGGTGCGGCCCGCAGCTGCCACATCTGCAGCGAGGGGAGTCACGTGCTGTGAGATGGCTTCTTGAAGGTGGAGGAGGAAGGTGGATTCGGCCGGTCACTGAGGGGGCGGGGTTCAGTAGGTCCTCGGCAGAGCGCTTAAGGATGGTACCTATAAAGAGAGCGGCGACTGGTGAGCTGAAGCCTGAAGGCGGGGGCGAGACCAGCCGGGCAGACCTGTGTTCCGGTGCACGGTGGGAGCAGTGAACAGCCATACGGCGTATAATACGCCGTATGGCGCGTATTATACGCCATACGCAAGATTTCCGTATGAAAATGGGAAAAAAAATACGCACTGCGTATTTTTTGCGTATTGCGTATTTTTTGCGTATGAACCGCGTTCGAAGTAGCTTCTGGCATCATTTTGGACGGCACGTGGAGCCGGAACTAGACTGTATCTAGGCGACCTGGAACTCCGCGACAAATAAACGACATGCAGGTGCCAAGCTGGCCGTGCATGTACGACTGTACGTGCATTGCTGCAGATTGCTGCGTGTCGGACTAGGGTCTAGGAGACGAAGGACGAGGAAATTAGGTGACGAAGTTATGTTGTCTGCCAACAAGGGCGCGCATCTGGCACCTAACATTTAATCGTAGCACAATTGACATCCAGGCACCATGGCTAGCGACGGTGATGGTGTGGGTCTATGGAACACGATGATGACTGGGCCGACGAGATGCAGGCCGTATTCGAGACTGTCTGGACACACATCGTGAAAGAACAGACTCTCAACAAGAAAGGGCAGCCGACAGGTAACTACAAGCTAAGTGACGTGCACACTTTTGGATGCAAAATTCTCGGGTTCTACCACCCGAGCAAGGCTAGCACCCGCCATATCATGGGCGCTACGTACGCGAAGGAGGCAAGAGTGAGCGAGTGCAAGAGGCCGCCGGAGGCATTACGTCGCAGGCTGCGGGGTATTTGGTGTGACTCGCGATGCACATAAATGCCTTATTTAGCCATGCAGGCTGCTGCTAGCCAGCCACCGTACCATATGTGTTAATGGTTTAGGGAAGCTGGGTCGGGTTGCTGGCATGCATGGTATCCTGCACGCTAGCCACGTTGTTGGCAGCCCGTATGGATTCTTGCTTCATGTAGATCAATATCATGATTGCATCATGATTGCATCATGATTGCCGGGTGCCTACCACGAGTGGCCTACCACGAGTAGGCAAGATGTCTGTTTCTGGCACAATGTCTTATTACTTTTGGCAAGTTGGCCGACTGACCGTGTGCTATTTACAGACATTATTAATAACAACAGATGTACAATCCAGGTTGGCAAATACGTGCGTATTGTCAAAATAAATACGGCAATACGCGTTTTTTTGGCCCCGACGTACTATACGCGTATTTTGTCAGGAATACGTGATTTGGACTAAGAAATTTTCGAGGTTCGAGCTGGGGCAGCGCTTGGCGCCAGGCCAACCGGACCGTGGCGCGGCGCCTACCTTTACCAAGATTTTCTACTATGAACTAGGCTTTTCGCAAGTCCAGTAATGACTTGGCAGTTGGCAAGCTAGCTGAAATCACACGGAGAGAGTGCCAGCACGATGAAAATGCCAGCTGTGCTAGGAACGTGGTACTTGTAATAACACGGCAGCCTGCATCATTAACAGTGCATGGCGGTGTGCCATTGGATCTTGTCGCCAAGGGCAATCGTGTTTTTGCAGCCATGCCAGAAAAAGGGCCAGAGCATAATCTTGTAACGAAAAGAACTGTCTTGGTGAAGGATGCTCTGGGAAAACGGTTTCGAAGCTGAAGTTTAGCTGATCATTTTGCGGCCACAATTTTACCAGTGGCGATGGCAAGCAGATTAGTGCCCCGGATGCACGCACATTTTGCGGGCATCGCAGGGCAGGGCATAGATGCTTGCCCTGACGCAAAGATTGGGCAGAAATGGAGGTTAGAATTCCAGAAGTTGTGTAGCAAGAAGGCCGGGCTGAAGGCGAGGAAGCAGCAGCACCTTAGCTTCAGGACAATGGCGGAGAGCGGCCACCGACGGCCTTGCTTCGGGGTCGGCAGGTGCAGGAGATCCTCGCCAGCAGACAATCACGAGGTTTGTGAGCCCCATAAACGAAGAGACGAGGAATGCCATCTCCTGGTGGTGAACTTCTTTGTTGAGAATGCTATTTCCTTCCACGCGGCTCAGAGCCGCTCTTTCAAGGCGATGGTTGCCGGCCTTAGTCAGTACAAAGGGCTGATCACTGCTCCCGGACTTGGCATGCACAATAAATGCTTGCAAGGAATGTGCACATATTGCATTAAAAATTTATGGCAGGCTGGTGGGGAATAAGTGCGAGGAATTCTATTATTTATTCATTAATGGTGCAGATTAAGTTATGCCTTCCACCATAATTTTATACTGATCTCCATGCATAACTATGCCCCCTAAGGCCTAAACCCTAAAGGCCCATTCATAACCATGCTGCACACTGCCACGTATTCTGGTGACGTATTCTGCCATGCTCCACGTATAATACTCGTATTTTGAGGCCGACGTATTTGACGTACCGACGTATTGGCCAACCTGGTGTACAATGCTTGTATTTGTAGGCATGCAGCGACGGCAACGGCAATATTATGTGATGATGTGTTAAATAAAGGCAAGTGGTGTTGCAAGAACACAAAAAAAACATGCCTGATTGGTCAGAATGTTGAAGAACCCCCTGAACCATGCAAAAAACAGCATTTTCAAGAGTCCCCGTATGATTTGCGTATTATACCCCGTATGGCGTATTATACACCATACCCATGGGCCCCGTATGATTGCGTATTTCGTATGGCTGTACACTGGGTGGGAGTACCGGCCATCGATCAGCTCCATGCATTGCGGAAAAAAGTGGGTTTTGGAGCGGAGTTGCTGGCACAGCACGGGCAGGGCCAGGAGCGAGGCGTGTGACCCGTAAAACACGCGAGCTCCAGTATATCTTGATGGGTGGCATGTCAAAAAAGCCTGGCCTGAGGACGTCACCGCAGGTGGAACATAACCTGTCGACGTCAAACAAAGTCGTGCTCAGACCAGCTAGGTTCGCCTGGGCGACTGCGCTAATGGGCTCAGGCGATGCAGAGCTCCATTGCGGAAAAAAGTGGGTTTGGGAGCTCGGAGTTGCTGGCACAGGGAGGGCCAGGAGCGAGGCATGTGAGTCACCCGTAAAACACGAGCTCCAGTATATCTTGATGGGTGGCATGTCGAAAAAGCCTGGCCTGAGGACGTCACCGCAGGTGGAACATAACCTGTCGACGTTTCAAGAAAACAAAGTCGCGCTCAGACCAGCTAGGTTCGCCTGGGCGACTGCGCTTGGGCTCAGGCGATGCAGAGGGCGAGGCAAGCCCGGAAGGGATCTGGGCGACCACCAGTGCGCGACTAGTGTTGCACCGCTGCCATCGGCCCCGCCTGATCGAGGGCGATCGAAGCTGCAGCCGGAGCTGCAGACGTATTTTCAGGGCTGTCAGAGCGCAGCCGCCAGGCTGCGTTGCGTAGAGGAGCGTTTGCTCGTCATATATTGCGTAATAATAGCTTCGGAAAATTATATCAGCGTGTGCGTCTTAGAAAGACGAAGCGATTGTGATATTCACAGCCGAATTTGGTGCCCAAACGTGAAAGTTATTATGAGCTCCACCGTCAGCCATGGCTACCTCGTGGCTCGTGCATGGCTCGTATAAACCATGATGTATCATATACCTATGTGGCCTGGCATGGGGTGGAGCTCAGATGATTATGGCTAGACCATGGCTAGGGCATGCATGGCATCTCAGCAGAGAGTAACCCTCTGCATGGGCAAAGCATGGCTACTAACTAAACGCTAATGCACTGTAATCTGGTGTGGGCCGCCCATCATAGGCATACATGTACAGGGCCACGTCAGCTACTGAGCTAGCTAAGCCTTGTCTTACTGGCTATTCTACACTAGACCACTGAGGCTATAGTCCCCTAGCTAGGCTGGGTTTTCTGGGGGTGCTGAGGTGGCGCCCCGGGGGGCGCCTGCGCATGCCAGGGCTTGTGGTCGACGTAGATGACCGCGCCCCCCTCCAGTACATGCACCGGCTTCTTCCCTGCTGCCTGCCGGAGTTGGAGGTAGGTCGGCCGTAGCTCCCGTCGCCGTTGTTGCTGTGCCAGTGTCAAGTCGTCGATCGTTCAGCGTGTAGTAGGAGGTCCCTACGAGCCGCTTGCGACGGTTGAGAAACATGCAGGTAATTGTCCGCCATGTACTCAAAGGTGAGCAGCAGCGGGGGCGGTCCAGCCTTTAACCCCGCGAGCGGGGTTCAAGGCGGCGAATATTGATAGCCTCGCTCCAGCTTGGGCGCACCAATGATGAGGGCCATTAATTGATTAATTAATTAATTAATTAATTAAGTAAGTAAGTAATTAAACTCGTGCTCCCGTTGGGGAGTCACGGAGCACGTCGGAGTGCTTTTAATCCCTGTATGAGGGCCATGGGGGCAAGGATGTTGTTCTCAAACGCCTTGGCATGCAAGGGTTCTCGGAGTTCGATCTCACCTGGCAGCTGGTCTATGTGCTTGACGATGACGTTGCGGCTGGGCTATAGGTCAAGCTCGGCCTCCTCGCGGAGGTCAAGCGTCTGTTGCTTGAGCTGGGCGGCGATGGCCGGCGGAGGTGGCCGGTGGCACCTGGTGGCCGGTGTGGTTCATCAGTATGTAATGCAGCATGTACGTACCTTTCATCCCTGTTTGATGCACAGTGCAATAACGGGAGGCATGCCCCCCCCCCCCCCCCCCCCCTTCTCATTGCCTTGTTCAGTTGAAAGGCAGGCCACAGGTTCAATAAAACTGCTCACTGGGAGAGTCTAGCAACTACTGTGGATGCAAGTACAGCTTCGACATGTAGCAAAAGCATAGCAGATGCAGTATCTAGGCCGGCTTCCCCATGGTCCAGGGGCCGCATCGATTTAGTATACCCGCACCGGCCATGATGCCGAGAGAGCGCTCTGTGCATGTGGCCTGCCCGGCCACTTGTGGCAGTGATCGAGAAGCTGGTGCAAACTATAGTCGAGCTAGGGCACTCTCTAGGTAATGCTCGTCAACTGGGTTTAGGGGTTGAATCGTACCTTTACTTTGTAATGGCCATGGCACCTACGTGACACAGTCGACCACATGCATAATTATGAATTAACACGCGATTGACACATGCACTATATAGTACACATTACGGGCTATTCAGTGGGCTACTAGCCCATATATACCTCAATTAACTGAAGCCATGGCCTTGCTGTCAGTCATGCCGCAATGTGTATATGCATGCTACAACCTATATACAGTTACATATGTTAGTAGTACGACGGCGGAGCTTTTTCACGAGTGCTTCGCCAGCGGCGGGAAGAACGCCTCGACCTAGCTCCAGGGTCAGAAGTCCTGCGGCCCGTGGTCTGCCCAGACATTGTCCTAGCATTGAGGCGGCAGCGCTCGCCTGTCCCTGATCCCTCGCCCTCACTCGCGGCACGGTGGCTGTTGTGAACATTATTTATTCCGTTGCATGCGTCCGGGCCGACTTTGTCGCGACCTAGGCGGTGTAGGTCACTTCCCGCCCGCCTGGCAGAGATGTTGCGTCCGGGTTGGCAGAGATGTTGCTGCGTGTCGTAGTTTTGTGTTGTAGTTAGTTGTACCTTGTGCTGCCAGGCTTGCTCCTTGCATGCCCGGGCGTATAGATATCAGATTATTATTATTACTACTATTATTATTATTACTACTAAATATTATTGTCTCGATCTAGGGTTCTCTGTATGTAGGGTTGAAGGTCCCTTTACTCTGTATTGGCACCCACGTGACGCAGTCACGTGCTTATTAATTAATTAATTATTTAATCTAGGGTTCTCCTTTGGGGCCGGGGTTAGTTCCCTTATGTTGGATGCCGGCCACTCTCACCTCTGTAATTTATCATTCTCAATAAATATATATAGTAGTTGTCTCCTTGATATAGTAGTATATAACATTGTGGCTGGCTCAGCGAGCCCACTAATGTTAACGTTTTTTTGGAAACGCACAAGACAGTTTCAGCATTGTGGCACATATATTGCGCCCGCAGTAGATGCCAACCGCTCATACTAGTAAGCGGCTCCCGCGGCCTTCACGTCTTTCCTCTCAGACAACTACCCTAGTCCTTCCATGGCGTTGGATCGCCATGCGTCCAGGCATAGTTGTCTCACTTCATACTAGTATAAAATGAGCAGAATGAAACTGTGCGGCTTGCATGCCTCGATCAAAGGGCTGAGGCCGGGAGTCTTCGCACCCCTAGAATTCTTGCTAGCTGTGCACAACAACATTTGCGCATGCACGGAACACATTAGTCGGGTCCGCGCGTGCATTGTAATATGATCGCAGAAGCTCTACGTGTATATGGGGGCTCCCTTGTCCAAACTTGTGCTCAGGCTGGCTCTGGGCTCCAGGCCAGGTATACATGTCAATTCATGCCCAGCACTTCAGTAAGGTGCTTTTCATTGTACACAACGTGCGATCGATGATACAGACATCTGATCAAGAGAATCCCAGTAATGTACATTGTAGGATACCCATGTGTGCATCTCACACAGTGCATCTAGCACATATCATTTCCGCACGTGCGGGTGCTGGCTACCTGTGGGCGCGTTGCCTGTGGAAGTCGGCACTAATATCTCGTGCCGTATCTCCAGCATGCCTGTGGAGGACGGCGATAACTCGATCACTGTGTGCAGCGGGATGTCGATGTAGGGCACATCGCGCAGCCGCTGGTTCATGAAGTAGGCATAGAGCGCGCGCAGGATGGCCTGGTGGGCGACCACCACCACGGGGTGCCGCTGCCGCTCCAGCTCGATGATCACGGGCTCCAGGCGCTGAATCACGTCCAGGTAGGACTCGCCGCATGGGTAGCGGTACCTGGGGTGGTCATGGCGTGGGGGTGGGGTGAGGGTGCATGAGCAGGGTTGGGTAGTTGGAGGAAGAAGTTTACCAGAGTGAGGCAGAGGGCTGCCCAACAAACAGCCGAGATTAACCCACAATCCCTGAGCCACCAAGCATACGAATGGTCCCTCACCACCACTTGTCTTCATAATCCCTCCTCCCACCTCCTGCCCTCTCCCCCGCCTCACCTTGTCTCATTCCTTCTCACCTCAGCGTGTCGACGTTCCTGCTTGCCCCCACCCCCCCACTTTACCAGTTACCGCAGCTTGCCTCTTTCATCCACACCCAGGCCACCCCACCTAACCTCACACTGCCCCATTCCATCGTCTCACCTCAGCTTGTCCCGGTCCCTGGCGGCGTACTCCTCCGGCATGCTCTCCTTGATCTGCTTGTATGTCATCCCCTCGCAAACTCCGGCATTGATCTCGTCCAGCGCGCGCCACTGCACCTTGGGCTGCGGCAGGTGGCGCGCGGTGGCCACTGTGCGCCGCAACGTGCTGGTCCACACCGACTGCGGCTCCTCGGCTGGCAGGCGCCGCTCGAGGAACTCTGCCAGGCGCAACGCGTACTGCTCGCCCTCAGGGCTGGGGGGACGGATGCCAGACCAGGGCAGCAACGGGGGGCAAAATAATGCCAGAGAAGGTAAGCAACAAGCGGCCAAAGGACAAAAGGGTAAAGAGCGAGGGGCAACCAGTAGAACAAGGAACCAGCAATGGGTTGATGCCAGAAGACGTGGGGTCAGCGTGGGGTCAGCGTCAGAAAGAGGTAAGCAACAAGGGGGCGAAGAAACGGTAGGTCATGAAACAAGATGCAAAAGCTGAAGAGGTAAGGGCACAACAAGGGGCCAGCGAAATAGTAGGTAACGGACAAGGGGCCGAGAAAAGGAGAGGTCCACAACAAGAACAGAAGAGGTTGACAACAAGAACAGAAGAGGTCAACAACAAGAACAGAAGAGGTCAACAACAAGAGTAGAAGAGGTCAACAACAAGAATAGAAGAGGTCGACAACAAGAGTAGAAGAGGTCAACAACAAGAGTAGAAGAGGTCGACAACAAGGGTAGAAGAGGTCGACAACAAGAACAGAAGAGGTCGACAACAAGAACAGAAGAGGTCAACAACAAGAACAGAAGAGGTCGCCGACACGAACAGAAGAGGTCGACAACAAGAGTAGAAGAGATCAACAACAAGGTGAGCACGTCATGTTGCGGCCCAGCAGTCCCGCACGCTTCTACTTGACCGTAAGAAAAGGGTGTTTCGCAACCCGAGATCTGGCACCCCTACCGACTTGCCCCAGGTCCGCAGGTAGGACCAGAGGATCCCTACAGACTTGCCTCAGGTCGGAGTCACCGCCGATGCGGCCAGCTGTGTTGTACATGCTTTCGCCATGTCGTGTCAGGAAAATTGGGCGCGGCTGCGTGTGCACGTTGAGCTGGCAAACGGCACCCATGCAGGACATGCAGTATACCGTAGTCATAGGATCATGTTACATCACAGGCGCCCCAATGCCGAAGGTGTGTGCAGCCCCCCCCCAAGGGGCAGGGAGACAAGCGGCTACGGGGAGACACGCCTGCCAGCGACGAGCTGCCATGAGATGGTCACCCACGCAGCAACCGTGACAGCTGCTGGATCCACTGTAGGGCAGAAGCCAGAGATACGGTGCAAGGAGTACTCGCTCGCACCAACGGGGGGCAACAGGGCAAGAAAACAACAGGTCTTCCCTTTGATTGAGGATATGAGACATATGAGACATCCCCTTTGATTGAGGATATGAGACATAGGTCTTCCCTTTGATTGAGGATATGAGACATAGGTCTCCTTGGACGTGGGTCGTTGCCTCTCCCTCTTCCCGCATGAATCGAGCCATGAGGTAACCTTGCCAAGTGTCTTCCTTGTCAGCGTCACCAGCACAACCAGGCAAACAAATGGGAAGATATTTGCCCGCCAGGTCTAGGTTGGCCCTCTACTGCCGTACCGATGTAGCAATAATCACGTGGACGGCAAAGTGACCGATAAAGACGCAACAGGAGCCCAAGGAAAACGTGGAGCACCAAGAAGAAGGGAAGACTGAACACCTCTGGACAAACCAGGAAACCAGCTATAGAATACAACAGTTATCATTAAATTCTTGGCACGGTTGCGAGCATCAACTGGCGACGCACGCACCAAAGGGGGATTGACCATGTTTGTAAAAAGCAACGCACGCATTCCTCTGCTACACCATCGTACACACAAGCCATTAACCCATAAGGATCAAACAATGTCAACCGTAATTTCCCCCCATAATTTTCGTTGCATCAGCCTCATCAACCGTCACCACATGCACACACATACCAGGGACAAGTAACGATCGCACATGGTCGCAGCTGCAAGCATCAACCACATCAACCATCACACGCCCACGCACGCACCAGGAAGAAGATCATGCGCGAGGAGAGGAATCCGCTAATCTCGTTGATCTGCATCTGCCCGCCGCGCGAGCTGCTGCAAACCACGTCGATCATCTTGATGTAGCTGCCGCTTGTCACCGGCTCGTACACTTTCTCGTAGTTTGCCAGCCGCTGGGGACGGGGACGGTGACGGGTAATGGGTGGTTATGGGTGGTGGTCGATGGGTGGTGGGTAACGCTTGACGGGTGGAGGTGCTGCTGGTGGTTACAAGCTCACAGCAATGGGTGGAAAACACCATGCCAATAGATAATAGAGACATGCGCGCAGCACGGCCTTTGCTGGGACCAGGACGGGGTCGTATCACTGGAAAACTCTGTCCTAACAGGGTTGGGTGTGGACGGGGTCGTATGTAGGAAAACTCTGTCCTAACAGGGTTGGGTGTGAAGGGTTTACGTTATGGGAGCCACATAATTACGTTGACGTAATTACGTGTGTTTTACGTTATGCTTTACGTGGCAAAAAATGGCACGTCATGCATTTAGGTCGCCTGCCCCTTACTCTGTGTCTCTGCGTCTTTTGCGCGTAAATACGTAACGTAAAGCGGTGGTAAGGTAGCCCGTGTGGGAATGTAGGCAGGTAGTTGCAGGTGAAGGGGTTCTAGTGACCTCCTGTGGGCCTAAAGGCGCCGTGTCGCGCCGCGTCGGTGCGGCGCTATGGGGTGCACGGGCAGCGCTGTCTAGTTTTTGCCATGGAAAAATGGTGGGAAATCATGAGCCTTTGTGTGGCTTTACATGTTTGCGTTACGTTACGTCTTTGCGTTACGCACGTAAACCTTTACGTCGATTCCACGTTTTACGTCACCCTTTTGGCCATTTTACGTGTTTACGTCACGTCAACTACCTGACCCCTTTTATGCCCAACCCTGGTCCTAACAGCGATCAGAGTAAGTGCGGCCATGGCCATCGAACCACAGCAAAATTTGGATAACCATTCATAACAAGGAGATGTACTCGTGCCCTGGGTGCGGCGGCCACGTGGAAGAAGGCCCGTCAATCTTGTGAAGGAAGTATACTGGTTGTTTGCAATCCAACTACGCATGAGACAACCAGCGCAGGCCAGAGCACTGTAGTGTAGTGACCATGACATCCATGATACAACCAGTGCAGGCCAGAACTCGGGAGGAAGTGGACCATGGCAGCTCGAGCCTGTTGTTATCTTGTCCGTTGTCTTATGACACATGTCCATCCCAACGCGCACCCTGTCCATAATTTCCGCAGCCCGCGTGCATGCGCCGAGTGTCATGCGCCGTGTCATGTGCTGAGTGTCATGCGCCGAGTGGCATGCGCCCCACCCAGTACACAACCTGTGAACCTTTTTGCTGGAACCGCGCCCCACCTGCTCGCACATGCTTGCAGGTTACCCTACTTGGGAAGGGGTTGGGTCGCGCCCCACCTGCTCGCACATGCTTGCAGGTTACCCTACTTGGGAAGGGGTTGGGTCGCGCCCCACCTGCTCGCACATGCTTGCAGGTTACCCTACTTGGGAAGGGGTTGGGTCGCGCCCCACCTGCTTGCACATGCTTGCAGGTTACCCTACTTGGGAAGGGGTTGGGTCGCGCCCCACCTGCTCGCACATGCTTGCAGGTTACCCTACTTGGGAAGGGGTTGGGTCGCGCCCCACCTGCTCGCACATGCTTGCAGGTTACCCTACTTGGGAAGGGGTTGGGTCGCGCCCCACCTGCTCGCACATGCTTGCAGGTTACCCTACTTGGGAAGGGGTTGGGTCGCGCCCCACCTGCTCGCACATGCTTGCAGGTTACCCTACTTGGGAAGGGGTTGGGTCGCGCCCCACCTGCTCGCACATGCTTGCAGGTTACCCTACTTGGGAAGGGGTTGGGTCCCACCTGGTAGAAGTCTGCCAGCGCGGCCGCCCGGTCGGTCATGTCCG
This sequence comes from Mesostigma viride, assembly GCA_009746045.1. Classification (NCBI taxonomy): domain Eukaryota; kingdom Viridiplantae; phylum Streptophyta; class Mesostigmatophyceae; order Mesostigmatales; family Mesostigmataceae; genus Mesostigma; species Mesostigma viride. Next base: position 12,746 of record RPFO01000174.1, on the reverse strand, counting down.
CATAGTCCGGCGACGAGTCGATCTTCTTGCACGCGTTCTCCAGAATCACCGCCGGGTCGTTGCAGATGCTCTCCAGGAAGATCACCTTGCAGCGCGTGCCCGCAATCTCCACCAGCCTCTTTCTCCGTGCCTCGGTGCTGTTGGTCGCGTCGAACACCCCCACCTGGCCGCCCTGGTCCATCCACTGTAGCATGTCTCTCATTGCCTCCTCCGCAGCCTCCCATCGGTTGGCGAGCGCGTCCGCGTTCGTCGCGTCAAAGAAGTCAGCGCTGGTGCGGCAGCCAAATTTCTTGCGGCGGTACTGCAGGGCGGGGGGAATATGCCAGGAAGAATAACGCAACGATGAGACCGTGAGCCAGAACCCGCCAACTTTTTGCAGACGTACCGGGGGAGTGGGGGCGGGCGGAAAGGGGGGATGGGGGGGATGCCTGGCAGATATGAAGCAGTGCCCACATGCGGCACATTTTGCGACGGTACTGGGGGGAGGATTGACTCCAGCAGACGCAGAGGGGAGGACCTGAGCTTGGACTAGAAGTCAACTTGCGGCGCTACTGGGCACGTAGGTGTGTCAAGGGCGCCAGCCATTGCGTTGCAAGCCCACCAGTGCCTAGTAGATGCAACAAGGGATAGACAGGGTGCCGGGAAAGCGGTTCAGCTTGGTGTGAAAGGCCACGGGAGAGAGGGCTTGATGGTGGGCAAGAAGAGAGAAGCACTTTACGGAGCGAAGCACACCATGAGGTAGACCGCCCGCTGGCGTGCGCGATCTTGTCAAGAGCACAGTTCCTACAGGGCAGCTTTGACAACAGGAGGACAGCATCTGTGTACGTTGAATACCCAAACAATATTATAGTATAATCGCTTATAGTATTAATGTTAGCGATTCAAGCCATACGCAAGTACGTGTGTTTGCGACCCATGTGCACGGGTACGGCGCACAGGGGTTGCAAAAGGGTTGCAAAGGGGTTGCACAGCTGCCTCAGGAGCCTATGCACATGCAGTGCGGTATACCCGTTCCTCTAGCCCACCGCTCTACAGGGTATCCGCTATAATTGGCATATTCCTTTATTACTAGCATAGTGCCCACCACTCTACTACTCTCTGTCCCAGCGTTGAATCGCACTGTTCCTCATGCAATGGTCGCAGCGCCCACGCACCGCGCCCACGTTGAAGTGCCTCGTGTCGTGCCCCAGCCACCTCAGGTAGCGCGTGAGCTTGCTGGCGGTGAAGGACTTGCCACGCGCGGGCAGGCCCACCTGGGTCGGCACAGAGATGTAAGGCAAAGAACATATTCTCTCCGACAACATAAGGAACAGACAAACATATGCCAGCAGAATGGGATGCTCACCACCAAGCGTTCTGTGGGCAGTGGTACGGGCGCAAATGCTGCCTTCATGCCCCGAGGGCTAAAACGCCAGGCTACCAGGGCCGAGCACCCATGCGGCAGGCCGCGAGGGGACCACCGAGATTCAGGCAACACTCCTATTCGTCGTGGGGACGATGGAGACTGGGGTATGCAAGTGCCAAGACCTAGGATGGCATGAATACGTGGTTCGGGTCAACTCTGACCAATTTACACAACTTCCAGGTACCGCCATTTCAGCAACTGCTCCATGTGCCATCCCAGATCCTAGACCCCCACCCACCATGGGAGAACCGCGTGCACCGGGTCCACCCACCAACACAAGACAAGCACATGACCCTCACCAGCCACCCACCATCACTTACCATCACGATGGCCAGCTTGCGCCGCTCCCTCAGCTGGAGCGCGTCCGTCGTGGCGGCCGCCAGCACCGCCCCTGCCGCCGCCGGCATCCCCTCCGCCTTCTCCTCCTCGCTTCTGTCGCTTTCGACCGCGTATGCGGGGGCCGCGCTGACGCCCCCCGTGCTGCTGGTGGCAATCGCTGAGGTGTCCTTGGGGACGGTGGCGGCTGATGCATCCGTGGAGGTGGTCGTGGACAAGGACGCGCCCATGATATTGCTGCTGCTGCCCAGCCGGCTCCCCCGCTTGCCTCCAGCCCCCCCCGCCCGGTTCAGCTTGAGGACGCTGCCCTCCAGGACCACGGGCTTGTACTGGGGGGAGTCCGTGGGCGCGTCAGGCGACACGTGGACGTGCTCATGCTCCTCCTTGGTAAACATGCCCGTCAGGTCCAGGCTGACGGTCGGGATGAGGCCTGGGGGGATCTCACCGGACATGCGGGGCGGGTTGCGGATGTGCGACAGGTTGGCGGAGAACACCGCCCCACTGACGACGTCACTGGGCAACGAGACCTGCCCACCGCCATCACCTCTTTCACCGCTGCCGTCCATATCGCCGCTGCCGTCCATATCGCCGCTGCTGGCTCCGTCACACCTGCCGCCTCTATGATCGCTCCCAGCACCCTCCATGCCGCAACCATCCGTAACTGCTCCCTCTCTCACTTGGGCAGTCGTCTCCAATCCCTCGGCCAGTGGCGGGCTGCCCCCAGACCGGCTGCCCTCCTCCTCGCCTGACATGGCCTCGGCCGCGCCCTCCTCCCCCTGGCTCTCCAACAGCGACAGCAGCGCAGGAACCTGTCCAGGTGTCGTCTCGCCCGAGATCCTTGCGCCGGGCGCCAGCGGTGGTCTTCCTGTCACGCTGTTTCCTCCCCCGCTGGACCCGGGGCGAGGCGAGGTGGCAGCGCTGGAGCTGGTGGAGACAGAGACCACCGATTGGCCGGGGCCTGCACGCGTGTGCGGTAAAACCACGAGATCCTGGGAGGGGGATGTGGAGGGGGAATGGGGTAGGACAGGTGGGTGGGGGCCAGGCCATGCGCCACCGGGGTGGGGGGTGGCGTGGGATAAAACAATCATCGACGGCTTGGCGTGCACGTCATGCGGGCACGACATATCGGTGCCACTGCTGCGATGAGCGTGGGACACTGTGCAAGTATAGCTAGTTACTAGTAAGGTTTCCTGAGCTCCTAGTAAGCTACATTGGTTTCCTGAGCTCGCAAAAAGGAACAACCCCTGCTCCGTGTGCTGGGGATCCGACCAGCCGCGCACGCAGATGCGCACTAGCTGGTGAGTGGCGGCACACTAGCGCAATGACAAACGCAATGAAAAAAAATTGGATTGACTGTGCAACCTGTCCACACAAAGCGTCTACACAAGCAAACACATCCGATGAGACATGAGCAGAGCCACGACACGCACGCAAGTTTAAACCAAACTCTGGCAGTCACGGCCATGCATCCGCCGTCCGTGGCCACAAATGCCCGGTTCTTGCCACCGTCCACGCATATATATTAACAGATCTATCTATCTCACAACAGAGCTGCATGCTGCATCGGTGACGGCAACACGAGGGCTGTTGCCCCATCCGTGACGGCATTCAGGCAACATGGCCCTACTGGCAAGCTGCTGGTTGCGGTCGACAGAACAAGCATGCCTCAACGGCCATCAAAGCAAACCCTCATCCCATCCCCTCGCCGTGTTCACCACAATAGCTCCACGATATGTTCCTGTGACGAAAGTTTGACCTCGCGCTACATGAAAGTCTCCGCGTTCGTAGCGTTGGCAGCGACCCCACACATAACTCCACGCACCCCGACGGAGAAGGACCGTGCGTGCCGCCCCGAGGTTTGGCGCGAATCGGCCAGTGGCTTGGTGGGGGAAGACGCACCAGGGGCCTGCGGCAGGGATGAAAACTAGGGTGTTGTTCAGATGGCACACTTCTTAAGGAGAGGCCATGCATGGATGGCTGCAACACACAGCCACTTATCGCAACCTGTAGTAACCTGCAGCAGGCTATAGTAACCTGCAGCAGCGTATGGTTAACTGCGGCAACCTGCAGCAACCTGCAGCAACCTATAGAAACCCATCTAGCAAGACATCCCAACGACCAAGGCTAGCCAACCACAAGGCAAGTGGAAGCAGCAACCGGGTATGGTGCCGGACACCAGTACCCAGTAGCGTGCGCTGCCCACCCACCCAAAGTGAGCAACTCCGCGCTTTTGCCCCAGGGCTCTCAGCAGGACCATTGCACAAGCGAAGTGACTGGCAAGGTCTTGCCATGACCCGCGGGCAAGCGCACACGATGCCACAACACCGCAATGCTATCGCTGCCACCCACCACCTTGGACTTACCGCCCTGCTGCTGCCTCCCACCGCTTGACCCTACTGCTCCTTCTGCTGGCACGAACCAAGTTACATACCATGCCCTACCACCAGCACCCACCACGTCGGACCCGGCCAACTCCCCCCCCGCCGGCGACACGATCCGCTGCGACTTCTCTCGCCGGTCCATCGTCAGGAAGTTCCGCGCCAGCTCCACCGCGGTCGCGTGCAGCACCTCCACCTCCACAGGGATGAGCAGTGACCCTGTGCGCTCGGCCTCACTCAGCTCGCTGTCAGCCCCCGTGTACGCGTGCGGAGACAGCAGCGTGGCCTCGGCCCCCGGGAGCGCCGCGTGGCTGCTCAGCTCCCCTCGCATCGCCCGCACTTCTTCGCCCGACCGCCGCCCCGGCCCGTCGACCTTTGGGTTGCTCAGGTTGTGGTAGCTGGGTGGGATGGTGAAGTGCGCCACCGAGCACCAGACGCCGTCCACGTGGCCTTCCACGATGCGGCGCTCCCCTCGGCTGTCGGAGAGGACGGAGCCGTCGGAGCAGCACAGCTGGTAGCTGAAGGACACAGGGTCTGTGGTGTGTCAGTATTAGTGTGTGGGGGGTGCGTGTGTCAGTATTTGTGTGTGTGTGTGCGTGTTGGGGGGAGGCAAGAAGGGGGGTATTGCTCGTGATGATGTGCGTGTGCGTGTGTCAGTATTAGTGTGCGTGTGTGTGCGTGTGTGTGCGTGTGTCAGTATTAGTGTGTGTGTGTGTGTGTCTCAGTATTAGTGTGTGTGTCTGTGTGTCAGTATTAGTGTGTGTGTGCGTGTGCCTGTGCGGGTGAGTGTGCGGGTGGGTGAGTGAGTGAGTGAGTGAGTGAGTGAGTGAGTGAGTGAGTGAGTGAGTGAGTGAGTGAGTGAGTGAGTGAGTGAGTGAGTGAGTGAGTGAGTGAGTGAGTGAGTGAGTGAGTGAGTGAGTGAGTGAGTGAGTGAGTGAGTGAGTGAGTGAGTGAGTGAGTGAGTGAGTGAGTGAGTGAGTGAGTGAGTGAGTGAGTGAGTGAGTGAGTGAGTGAGTGAGTGAGTGAGTGAGTGAGTGAGTGAGTGAGTGAGTGAGTGAGTGAGTGAGTGAGTGAGTGAGTGAGTGAGTGAGTGAGTGAGTGAGTGAGTGAGTGAGTGAGTGAGTGAGTGAGTGTGTGTGTGTGTGTGTGTGTGTGTGTGTGTGTGTGTGTGTGTGTGTGTGTGTGTGGGTGTGTGTGTGGGTGGGTGGGCGGGCGGGTGGGCGGGGGGGTGGGTGGGTGGGTGGGTGGGTGGGTGGGTGGGTGGGTGAGTGAGTGAGTGAGTGAGTGAGTGAGTGAGTGAGTGAGTGAGTGAGTGAGTGAGTGAGTGAGTGAGTGAGTGAGTGAGTGAGTGAGTGAGTGAGTGAGTGAGTGAGTGAGTGAGTGAGTGAGTGAGTGAGTGAGTGAGTGAGTGAGTGAGTGAGTGAGTGAGTGAGTGAGTGAGTGAGTGAGTGAGTGAGTGAGTGAGTGAGTGAGTGAGTGAGTGAGTGAGTGAGTGAGTGAGTGAGTGAGTGAGTGAGTGAGTGAGTGAGTCAGTCAGTCAGTCAGTCAGTCAGTCAGTCAGTCAGTCAGTCAGTCAGTCAGTCAGTCAGTCAGTCAGTCAGTCAGTCAGTCAGTCAGTCAGTCAGTCAGTCAGTCAGTCAGTCAGTCAGTCAGTCAGTCAGTCAGTCAGTCAGTCAGTCAGTCAGTCAGTCAGTCAGTCAGTCAGTCAGTCAGTCAGTCAGTCAGTCAGTCAGTCAGTCAGTCAGTCAGTCAGTCAGTCAGTCAGTCAGTCAGTCAGTCAGTCAGTCAGTCAGTCAGTCAGTCAGTCAGTCAGTCAGTGAGTGAGTGAGTGAGTGAGTGAGTGAGTGAGTGAGTGAGTGAGTGAGTGAGTGAGTGAGTGAGTGAGTGAGTGAGTGAGTGAGTGAGTGAGTGAGTGAGTGAGTGAGTGAGTGAGTGAGTGAGTGAGTGAGTGAGTGAGTGAGTGAGTGAGTGAGTGAGTGAGTGAGTGAGTGAGTGAGTGAGTGAGTGAGTGAGTGAGTGAGTGAGTGAGTGAGTGAGTGAGTGAGTGAGTGAGTGAGTGAGTGAGTGAGTGAGTGAGTGAGTGAGTGAGTGAGTGAGTGAGTGAGTGAGTGAGTGAGTGAGTGAGTGAGTGAGTGAGTGAGTGAGTGAGTGAGTGAGTGAGTGAGTGAGTGAGTGAGTGAGTGAGTGAGTGAGTGAGTGAGTGAGTGAGTGAGTGAGTGAGTGAGTGAGTGAGTGAGTGAGTGAGTGAGTGAGTGAGTGAGTGAGTGAGTGAGTGAGTGAGTGAGTGAGTGAGTGAGTGAGTGAGTGAGTGAGTGAGTGAGTGAGTGAGTGAGTGAGTGAGTGAGTGAGTGAGTGAGTGAGTGAGTGCGTGCGTGCGTGCGTGCGTGCGTGCGTGCGTGCGTGCGTGCGTGCGTGCGTGCGTGCGTGCGTGCGTGCGTGCGTGCGTGCGTGCGTGCGTGCGTGCGTGCGTGCGTGCGTGCGTGCGTGCGTGCGTGCGTGCGTGCGTGCGTGCGTGCGTGCGTGCGTGCGTGCGTGCGTGAGTGAGTGAGTGAGTGAGTGAGTGAGTGAGTGAGTGAGTGAGTGAGTGAGTGAGTGAGTGAGTGAGCGAGCGAGCGAGCGAGCGAGCGAGCGAGTGAGTGAGTGAGTGAGTGAGTGAGTGAGTGCGTGCGTGAGTGAGTGAGTGAGTGAGTGAGTGAGTGAGTGAGTGAGTGAGTGAGTGTGTGTGTGTGTGTGTGTGTGTGTGTGTGTGTGTGTGTGTGTGTGTGGGTGGGTGGGTGGGCGGGTGGGTGGGTGGGTGGGTGGGTGGGTGGGTGGGTGGGTGGGTGAGTGAGTGAGTGAGTGAGTGAGTGAGTGAGTGAGTGAGTGAGTGAGTGAGTGAGTGAATGAGTGTATGTGTTGGGGGCCCAGGTGTGGGAGGGCGCAGTGTAAGGTAAGGCATGGCATGGCAGGGAGGGATGGCATGGGAAAAAGAGGGGGAGCCCATGAGAAAATGTGCAGGATTGGGGGTAACTAGACAGTACCTGGGTTTAGCCATCCATCTGTCCACCGGAGCCGCTGCCGCACCACAACCATGCCTCAGCGCATGCCGATAGCACCAAACAACGTCGCAGACAGGAACACCCTACGCCACTCAAACAACACTCTACTGGGTCATGCTTCTGACCATGACAGCTGGCGCGTGACCGCGCAATTCATGGGGCAGTACTGCACACAGCTGGCGGTGAATCGGCACCGTAGTAAGGGACCAAGGAAGGGGGACGAGGGAACGTCAGGTAGGAACAGGGAAGGGTGGCAGGTGCTAGTTATATCTGGATGGGGAGGCATAAATTAGGTAAGCGAATCGCAGGCATGCACATTCCAGCACCCTAGTCCTCAGCAGCTTTGAAGACACGGCCAGACAGCGGATGACTGGATTCTTGTGCCGTCCAGCCAAGCCAAACCAATGAGAGGCGACATATGTATGGATTTCCCTACATGGTCATAGTGCTTGCCAGAGGACCCGATTTCGAACCCTGTTGGAGCTGCGCTGAGTTTTCGCATTTATTCGCGTACCGGCACCAGGCAGCATCTGGTTTACTGTTTGCTGCCTGCCTCGATGATACGGCTTATCTGCTGGGTGCGGTGTGCCCCTGTGTTGCCAACTTGCCAAGTGCCCTCTAAAGTTGCCATGGCCACTAGGGTGCCCTCGCGTATTTCGTCATGGCTACGTCAGACATGTGTGCTCGAATGGACATGAAAATGTGGGCTTGTAGTATGGGTATACGTTGCTCCTTGCTCTGCCCAACACTTGCACGAGAAGCTGATCAATGGAGCAGCCAATGGAGCAGCACCAGCCAGCCAATGGAGCAGCACCAGCCAGCCCATGGCGCAGCACCAGCCAGCCAATGGAGCGGCACCAGCCAATATAAAGCGCCATGACAAGCTGTTGTGTGGCCACATTTTAGATCAGCAATCTAGATCAGCTGAAGTACGCTATTAGTACGGGCGGGCCCAAGCGACAGCGACATCAAAGGGTTGCAACAGCCACTTTCCTTGACAGTTTTACATAAGGTGATCACCACGAACTTCAAGGAACGAAAACAAAACTCAGCCAAAAGGCATGGAAAGAAACCGTGGTGCAGTGGGAAGACGTCCGGGAGGGGGGGCATTGAAGCACTTTTTTGAAATCTCGTCGCTATAGTCCATTGCTCTAAGCGTTTCTAGTCGAGTCCGTTAAGTGTGTACCTTGTGCGACTTGCTCACATCTACAAAACATCAATGCTTTACCGTGATCCAATGGCAGTATGAAACTCAAGCCCCACTTCGGGCCAGCCTTGACCATCTGCCTTTGCTCGCGGGAAAGCTTCACGCCCGAAATCTGGGGAAGTAAGGACATTAAGCGCCACAAGGACAGAAAATAATATCGCACCAGAAATGCGGCATCCATGCGAACTTCAGAACGCGCCTTAGATACCGTCGAGAAGAGAAAACCCAAGGCCAGTGCGATGGTACTCACTGCTGCATCCTCTCCAGGAAGAATAGGCAAATTGCCTTTTAGAACGGGAACCATATCATCGGGCAGCGACGTCCCTGTCTGACAAGTCAGATTGACGATTGAGTAAGCCAGAGGCGCTGGTTTCGAAACCAACGCCCTGCCCACATGCAATCCGTGTGCAGTCCCGCTTTCGTCTCGCGACAGATTATTACCCATCCCGCTGGCGATAATTCAGAAGAACCGACACAGCAGAAAATCGAGATCGAGATAGTGTGCTTCACGATTGTATGGGCCGCATGACTGGAAACCTTTTTGTTCTCCCTTCATACCCTGGAGAATTGAAGACCCGAATGCGCTATCACTGCTTCACTTTAGGGTAAGCTTATCGCTGGTGAAGTGGTGATCCAGATTTCAAGGCTAGGAAGTTGCAGTGCGGGCGAGGGTGCGGATGTCACGGGTTACCTCGGTGCTTGCGTGGCAGGCCTGTGCATACCAGGCCAGTATATGGCTCCGTTGTAAACCGTATGCCTTCGTGTAGCGAATTGCCACGCTGAAAGCGCGCCAGCATCGACGCTAGGCAGAAGCCGGGCTCGCGCCAACGCTCGCGCCAACTCGCCGGCCTGCCATCATGCCAATTGTCACTCGGCCTGCATAGCGGACGTCACAAATATCTATAGAGCCATAGACTGAACGAGTCGTTATGGGTTCACCCCTGCATGGCCAATAATAATTGGCCACATCGAAAGGACGGAGCCAAGCTCCTATCGATAGCTAGCTGGGGGGGGGTCTTGTTTTTGTCGTTGTTTATTTCCCACCGCCGGCTGTCGGACAGAGTGGATACAATTTCCCTTCGTGCCAGCGGCAAAACGGTACGTTGATTACTACAATATTTGTGTATTATGCTTATTCCCGCATGTCGGCTACTAGCTACGGCATCGAATATTGCTAGGACACACCATGAAGCTGTTGTTACCGATGATGCAGCAGTACGTCATGTCGCGGCCCAGTACCCTAGGATATATCTACACTGACATATAAGGCTCTAGTCGGCCTCTGCAAACATTTATACATGTCGGTTTACCGGCGTGGGAATAAATTGAACGTCTGATCAGTTACTGTATTTGTACTTTTTGCACTTTCGGCTCGCTGCATGGCATGGCCGACTCGTGGCGAGTCAAGTGAGGGAGACTTCTTTCACGAAGACCGACGAATGAAAGGGCAAGCATATACCAAGCAACTGCCGGTATTCGGAAATGAACCGGCAAAATTATGCGAGGCGAGGACGACCTCGTAGCACGTGGCGTTGTACGGCGAGCATGGCGATGCACGCCGAGGCTAACCGCGGGGGCCGGGGATGGCACTCTCAGGATTTTACATACGAGGGCATTCATACCCACTCGCAGCAGCCAAAGCAGATTTGCAATCTACCCTCTCTGGTTAACCCTACCACCTACGACCAGACCGCACTTGCTTTGTTGTGATTTCTTTGAAACTCTTACAATCTCACCTCGTCACTCGCAAGAATTAAGAACTTCCTCAGCGTTACTGGGAGCGCCTTCGGCGATATTGAAATCATGACAAGAGAGTTCTTCCACCGTGGAGATTTACCAGAAGGCGGGCGGCTGCTGGCACGGCTTTCACATCCTAATCATTGACCGTTGACGCATGCATCTAAAAAGCTAATCACCGTCGCATGCACATATCATTAAGACAACCAGCGCGGGCCATATAACGCCATGGCCAGTCGCGTGGCCTGTATACCCAGGCCGCATGACTGCACCTGGACAATATCCGTGACAGTATGCATCTCAGCCCTGGGGAGTTGTGATCTTCGGCAAGCTCTCAGCGTCAAGCTCTCAGCCTAAGCATCCAAATGGCCCATCCGGCAAACCCAGGGACAGTGTGCACAGCAAGCGGCCATGTCCACCGTGGCGATGACCACCTGGGACATCAGTGCACATACACTGCCATACGGTGATGTCCGCCACCACCATGGCTGCTTAGTGCAAGCAGATCGAATACTGAAATGGCCAGGAGGGGGAACTTTCTTGTAAATGCTGATCGGAGATTGTGCATGAGGATTAAAGATTCATTCATCAATTCGCTTCCCTCCCTCCCTCCTCCCTCCCTCCCTCCTCCTCCCTCCCTCCCTCCCTCCCTCCCTCCCTCCCTCCCTCCCTCCCTCCCCCTCCCTCCCTCCCTCCCTCCCTCCCTCCCTCCCTCCCTCCTCCTCCCTCCTCCCTCCCTCCCTCCCTCCCTCCCCCTCCCTCCCTCCCTCCCTCCCTCCCTCCCTCCTCCCTCCTCCCTCCCTCCCTCCCTCCCTCCCTCCCTCCCTCCCTCCCTCCCTCCCTCCCTCCCTCCCTCCCTCCCTCCCTCCTCCCTCCCTCCCTCCTCCCTCCCTCCCTCCCTCCCTCCCCTCCCTCCCCCCTCCCTCCCTCCCTCCCTCCCCTCTCCCTCCTCCCTCCCTCCCTCCCTCCCTCCCTCCCTCCCTCCCTCCCTCCCTCCCTCCCTCCCCTCCCTCCCTCCCTCCCTCCCTCCCTCCTCCCTCCCTCCCTCCCTCCTCCCTCCCTCCCTCCTCCCCCTCCCTCCCTCCCTCCCTCCCTCCCTCCCTCCCTCCCTCCCTCCCTCCCTCCCTCCCTCCCTCCCTCCCTCCTCCCTCCCTCCCTCCCTCCCTCCCTCCCTCCCTCCCTCCCTCCCTCCCTCCCTCCCTCCCTCCCTCCCTCCCTCCCTCCTCCCTCCCTCCCTCCCCCTCCCTCCCTCCCTCCCTCCTCCCTCCTCCCTCTCTCCCTCCCTCCTCCCCCCTCCCTCCCTCCCTCCCTCCCTCCTCCCCTCCCCCTCCCTCCTCCCTCCTCCCTCCCCTCCCTCCCTCCCTCCCTCCCTCCTCCCTCCTCCTCCCTCCCTCCCTCCTCCCCTCCCCCCCTCCCTCCTCCCCCCTCCCTCCCTCCCCCTCCTCCTCCCTCCCTCCCTCCTCCCTCCCTCCCTCCTCCCTCCCTCCTCCCTCCCTCCCTCCCTCCCTCCCTCCCTCCCTCCCTCCCTCCCTCCCTCCCTCCCTCCTCCTCCCTCCCTCCCTCCCTCCCTCCTCCCTCCCTCCTCCCTCCCTCCCTCCCTCCCCCCTCCCCTCCTCTCCCTCCCTCCCTCCCTCCCTCCCTCCCTCCTCCCTCCTCCCTCCCTCCTCCCTCCCTCCTTCCCTCCCTCCCTCCCCTCCTCCCTCCCTCCTCCCTCCCTCCCTCGCTCCTCCTCCCCTCCCTCCCTCCCTCCTCCCCCCTCCCCCTCCCTCCCTCCCTCCCTCCCTCCTCCTCCTCCCTTCCTCCCTCCCTCCCTCCCTCCCTCCCTCCTCCCTCCCTCCCTCCCCCTCCTCCTCCCTCCCTCCCTCCCTCCCTCCCTCCTCCCTCCCCTCCTCCCTCCCTCCCTCCCCTCCCTCCCTCCCCCTCCCTCCCTCCCTCCCTCCCTCCTCCTCCTCCCTCCTCCCTCCCTCCCTCCTCCCTCCCCCCTCCTCCCTCCCTCCCTCCCTCCCTCCCTCCCTCCCTCCCTCCTCCTCTCCCTCCCTCCTCCCTCCCTCCCTCCCTCCCTCCCTCCCTCCTCCCTCCCCTCCCTCCCTCCTCCTCCCCTCCCTCCCTCCCTCCCTCCCTCCCTCCCTCCCCCCTCCCTCCCTCCCTCCCTCCCTCCCTCCCTCCCTCCCTCCCTCCCTCCCTCCTCCCTCCCCCCTCCCTCCCTCCCTCCTCCCTCCCTCCTCCCTCCCTCCCTCCCTCCTCCTCCCTCCCTCCCTCCTCCCTCCCTCCCTCCCTCCCTCCCTCCCTCCCTCCCTCCCTCCCTCCCTCCTCCTCCCTCCCCTCCTCCCTCCCTCCCTCCTCCCTCCCTCCTCCCTCCTCCCTCCCTCCCTCCCTCCCTCCTCCTCCCTCCCTCCTCCCTCCCTCCTCCCTCCCTCCCTCCTCCCTCCCTCCCTCCCTCCCTCCCTCCCTCCTCCCTCCCTCCCTCCCTCCCTCCCTCCCCTCCTCCCCCTCCCCCCCCTTCCCTCCTCCTCCCTCCTCCCTCCTCCTCCCTCCCTCCCTCCTCCTCCCTCCTCCCTCCTCCCTCCCTCCCTCCCTCCCTCCTCCCTCCTCCCTCCCTCCCTCCCTCCTCCCTCCCTCCCTCCCTCCCCTCCCTCCCTCCCTCC